>JAVFBZ010184601.1:0-15069 GCA_032466195.1 Katharina tunicata
CTCACTGTATGTTGTTGCTGCAATGCCATGATTTGAACAAAGCAATGTCAACAGTTTTAAAATGATTTAATTAGTTTGTCCAAAGCTGTGTGCCTCGAACGAGATATGGTGTGTAGGCCCCTACCCCTAGAACGAGGCCGTATATATACCTACTTCGAGGTACTGTGCCCGACCGGAGTATATAGTTGAAGAATCTTACCAGTTCGGAAACTCGAGCGTTTTGACATGTGACATGTGCACCAAGATATATATGAGCACCAAGATAACTTCTATCTAAAGACAATAACTGCATTTCTGAACCCCAATCCACGCGTGAATTAAAATTATAGAATTGACACAACAATATGAAAAACGTTTATATCCTTCTATAACAGTATTTATTTGTAGATAAAAATAGGATTGTCCTAAAATCTAGAGACACGGACCAGTAGCGGATACAGGATTGTTTTTAAGGTTGGTGGGTGTGGAGGTGTGACTACGCCTTATAATTTACTAAAATAATAATAATGTTTGTAACATCTATAATGCGTGTATCCCAATAAATAGGGCGAGGGTCCAGGGGCCGGCCAGGCACGGAAGCTCTGAAAATCAGGAAGGCCGGAGAGACGATCTCAGCGTATTTTCGTAATGAAATTTGGTGTAAAATGACTTAATTTAAAGGTAGAATTTTGGCAAAAAATCGACTTAAACGAATAAATCGGATTTTCTATATTTGTTATTGTAATTCTATGGCCCAAAGTAATAAGCTTTCAGAAAATATCAACTTCGAGAATGTGCGATATACCGTATTAAAATATTATTTATAACGTTTGCTTTTACGAAAAAATAAGGATGGGAGAATACATAAAGATTGGAAAACATGTATAGTACAGAAAGTACACAATATCAGGGCGAATACGAGGGAGCCGTGTCTACCCGCGTGAGTTATTTAATAATAGAAATTCGCAGGGGACAAGAATGGCCTTTCATGTTTCGGCTGTAGCTTTTGACCAATCCTATGCATCTCGATACAACCTGCTAAGCCGCTGGGCGTAATTTGCTTAGCTGTTGACCAATCAAGAGGCCAGACCCCCAAATCAGAGTAGTCACACCCCCAAACGTACACTTATCCAATGAATAAGTGTTTCTGCTCCTGAATATTCAGAAAATCTTCGGAACACATTAGTTATATATGGTATCCAGAAACAACTTTATAATTCTTAAATAAAACTAAATTTCCCCCAAACACGAAACTTACAGGGGCACAACTTCAGTATACAGTGGTTACAGCATGCAAGTTTCATCAAATGCCCTACGTTAGTTACAGAGATATGGTTTGGAAATGAAATGGCACAGTGACACATCCAGCCTCGACACAGACGACGACGATAGCAATACTCCTTAGCCAAAGGCTGAGGAGTAATAAGGAGCTATTAACGAATGATACAGCAGAATCTGAAGAGTATGCTTGTTTAGGCCGTTTTTGATATGACTGATTATGCCGATATTACGGGATATTTTTTTTTTTAGAGATATAGATAATATGAGATGTCCATGAAAGTCCTTCAATATTAAAGAATAATGCCTAAAAACTTAAATTCACTAACTTGTCCGATGCAAAAAAACTTTATTTTAAGAGCAGAGTGTAGATAAGGCGTAGAATTTCGACAAGGATTAATGATCATGAAGTTTGTATTTAGAATATTTAAAGATAGTAGATTTGCAATGAGCCAATGATGAATGTTTTCCAATTCATTGTTCATGGTAGATACAGCATCGTCTAAATTTTGATTGGAGCAACACACGCTTGTATTCTCGGCCAAAGAGTAAAATAAAGTTGCGAAGGAGAAGCAATTATGTCATTTTTGTATTCCAGAAAGAGAACAGGACCGAGGACAGAACCTTGGGGGACGCCAAAATATATAGAAGATAACATTGAAAGAATACAATTGTAATTGACTTTTTGTGTTCTGTTGGAAAGATAGTCACGAAACCAAGGCGAATTAAAACCATAATGCTATAACTTAAATAGTAAAATGTCACGATCAACGATGTCAAATGCTTTAGAAAGATCAATAAATTTAATAATGGTATATAATTTTTTTATCTTTTGCCTCGGTAAGTTGATGGTATAATGAAGTTTCTGCTGATAAGGTGGTATGATTCGATCGGAAACCATGTTGATGAAGTGAAATGATGTGATTATTTTCAAGGTGGTCAACGATCATATCACAGGCTAGCCTCTCAATGATTTTACTCAAAGATGTCAGAAGATATGGGTTGAAAAGTTTCCATGAGTTGGGCGTCCCCAGATTTAAAGATCGGTGTTACCTTAGCAGATTTTAGTGAATTTGGAACTATACCAGTATGAAATGAATGATTTATAATGTGTGTTAATGGTATTGATATGAGATGTGAGACAAGTTTTAATGAAGACATGGGAATATCGTGACATATAATCATTTCAGGATCTCATTTAAGAAGTGTTAACCGAGATAAAAACATTATTAATTAAAAAATATTTGGGGTTTTCTAATTGCCATGGGTTTGTTTATTTGCCTTTGTTTTTTGTGGTACTTAGAAATTTGTAAGTTAACGGACTTCGTCTGCTTGGAATGGACAGGGTTTCCACCTCTCTTTCACACAAAATAAACACACATACATGACAAACAGATTGACTATAATTGACTAATATACTGTACACATGCAACCATATTTGTAATGCACATAATAATAAATTATTTATACTAATAATTTTTTATTTATTACCCTAGCTTTCTGAAGACTTTATAATCAGTGCCTATCTTATTCACAACATTAGAACAGATTCTGTTCCGACACCTGTTAATTGCCAAACACACATAGCTGTCATAATTGTCCAAAGCTAAGAGTTGAATTGGTGGTTAGGGGGAAGCTGATTTATTCTGGCGCCCTGGTTTTGTCATGTAAGTGTATTGTGGAGTGTGCTGTGTTTTTAGCATTGTTTGGGCTATAATGTCGTCTTTTGAGTGAAATAACCTTAAGTACAGTCTTAAACCCCAACCAAAACCGAAGCTAAGACTAAAACTGATGTTACTATTAAAGTGTTCAAGGACCCTTTTGCCAACTTTTTTAATCCATACATTTATTAAACAAGTTGTTAAAATCATTTACTATTTTATAGTATTGAGGTATTTTTTACATGCTAAAATTATATTTAGAACTTAAAGGCACTTACGCACACAAAATTAGGATTTTTCAACTTATTCTGTTTGCCTTGATTTTTTTTACAAGATTTGATGTTCGTTCAGAACCTAAAACAGTCACCTTAAAATATAAATTATTCACTGGGTATAGAAAGCTTGTACGGACCAGGAGAAATCTAGCAGTTATTCGAATGTAACGGATTGAGGGCTGGCCATATTTGCGCCAAAAGATATTTGATCCAGCCGCGGTGAATGACCTTGTTTAAAAATTTGCCAACACATTACTTCATGTGGCCTGACAGAAAAGTGTTCACGTCTACGATTTTTTAGCTGAGTTCCACTCATTAATTTATTGGCTAGTTGAAAGTCATGTGACAGAGTAGTGTTCACTCTGCTTTCTAAAATTGAAAAAAGAGTGTGCAGCTTAAAGGTGGGGCCCTTCCTGCAAAACGAAAAAGAAAATAAAGACGTGATGACCATATCCTAGCAGATTTGAAGGACGATTTTATCACAGGTTGTCTTGTTGTGGTGCATTCCTGTTTCGCCTACATTTGCATTTTTTCCAAATCGTAGACGTAACAGGAATAAACTTTTCGTAACTAACCAACATTTTGAACCTTGTAAACGGTTGACTCGGAGTGACGTCGGCACATCCAAGTGTGTCTGAAATGTGACAGCAGATTGACACATTTCCCCAAAAAAAATTCTGGCAGAATTTTAATTTTTTTAAAACTTTTACCAGGCTTTTAAACTACTTTTACCATCAAATCTCGGGGTAGAATTAACGGAATAACTCTTTGTTTTTTTTACTTTTTGATGAAAATATATATAATTCATGTGATTCTGTGAAAACCCAAAATACAGAATATTTGTGTGCATAAGTGACTTTAAATGTTGAAAACTATTTATTTTATTTTTAATCATTTATACAAATGGAAGGAAGATATAAAGTCATGAGGAAAAAACGGAATTGGAATCCTTTAAAAGTTGAACGTTAAAGTATCATAATCGGCTTTATCAGGTGTTTGCGGTCCATATCTTCATAAAACAGTCTGGAGGGGCAACATAATTCCATAAAGTGTCAACCAGAACAGATAATGATGTCAAGGAATGGCATCGCCCTGTTAGTGCGTTTCGCTCTATGCCTGGTATATTTTCAAATCCCAATGAGGACCTTAGGTAGATAAGGGAAGTTTTTCTGGCGGCTGTCGTGATCACGGTGACGATAATCACAAATCGAATAAATACATATATTGAAACACAGACAGAGATTCAAATATTGACAGCAGGAGGTAAAGATAGCATTATTTCCACTGATGAGTTTTACAAAGAGGAGCAAAGCTACGACTCCATGCGTATCTTTTGTTGTTGTCGTAACTGCTCTACAGGGAAGTATAGAAGTATGCAGTAATTTAATGGACGATGTTTTAAGTTTGTTATGTCTTTTTTTTTTAATGAGTTGCATTTTTACTAATTATCAATAACATATTTATTCATGAACAGAATAATATTTCAATGGTGCGTTTTTGTGACAATAAATAATAGGCTTTATAATTTCTCGACTTAGGAGTACGACCCTGATGATTTTGTAGGAGATCACTTGGGTACAAAATCTAGGCTGAAAACTGGATCTGTACGAAGTGACATGAAACTGTGTATACTTTTCTATTACACTTAATATTCTAAGGGTTTTCATTTGTAATAACTATTATTCTTTCAGTTTTGTGTTTGTTCTATTCTAAATTTTCTTTTTTACATTTTTTTTTTTACAATTCTGATGTTCTCGTATGTTTCCTTACAGTTGAATACCTACACCCATGACAGTTAATTGCACCACCCTCTAGTTTTTTTTACAGTCACATGACTGCAACACCTTTGATTAAAGTGAGAGCTTTCTAAAATAGAAAACCAAATCATTCTTCCTAGCGTCGAGTCTTTGGCTCTAAGGTATTGACTGGCCATCTTGTTGTTCACCTAGAAAGATTGATCTCTCCTTGCTCTGTGTAGCGATTAAGTTAACATGTGATTTGATAGTCTTGCTTCACCATTTTATCTATTTTTTCCTGCCTTTTACAGACTTCAAATGGAATCGGCCCTATAACGACATTTTTTCTCTGTTTAGTTTGAAATAATTTGGTAGTAAAATTAAGACTATTCATTCGCCAGCGCACCTTTTTGCGGACACATTACTCCAACAACAACAAGAATGGTCTGCCATTACATTAGTGCTGGCATTCTTCTCAATCTGGAGAAAGGTACGAACCTATTTTAGTATGACGTGAGAGAGGCAAGAATTCACGTGTGGAGGGAAAGTGTCCTATTAACAACATGGAGATAATTTTACTAGTTTTTCATTAGTTTAATTATAACTCATTTGGCACACGACAGTTAGCATCCGGTGTACAAATTCAGATGCCTAGTCGACCATGTTGGTGGATTCTTGAGCAGAATTGCTCTCTTTGAATTTACATATCCAGTTTAGCAATTAGAAAATGTTAGGACCCTCTTTTTGAAGTTCACAAAGATCGGCTTGTATAGTATATTTTGTATGTATTTATTCAAAGTTCTATCACAAGCTTTTGGAGGTTGGTTCTTAGAAGAGGGAAAATTAAATAATGAGTTTTATTATTTTCCCTCTACTTTACAAGATACAAAACACGTTTTGTTACAAACAACTTGTGTAATTAACGTCATATTGAGATGCATAAAATAGCATCATTTCATATGAATAAATATGTGCACTTCTCTGTTTACACCACGCTAAGTAATTATCAGAAGTTATCCGCAAGTAAGGCATTTTATAAAAACTGTTGACACTAAGGTGTAGTCCCAAGCACATCGACTCAAACAATAATAGACATAGCCCCTGGTATCCTGTGACCCTTACATATATATATTCGTAGAAACATAGGAGGTACTTTGAACTCTGCTATCCTGTTACCAATTTGTATATTGTTGATTTTGTGAATAAAGGCTTATCTTTCTTACAGCAATTTGGCCTATATAAACAGCAAATAACTAGTAGTCAAAATTATTTTATCCTAAGAATATGTTAAAGTTTGACTATTTAATCAAGAATACAAGCAGAAAAAAATAAACAGTTTACAATTCAATATGAGTTTATTCCGTAGGCCCCTTATATGCCAAATAAAACAACAAAAACAACTACAGCTTCAGTCAATGTTAAAATACATGCGATTCCCTCGAATTCTGCCTGACAAATTGTCGCTGCGTTACGTCGCCGAAAATCTGATCTTGTTGAACTGTCACTTTACATACATTTGTATATTGCAAACAAAGACCGGAAGTGCGTGAGGTCGATGCGTTATGACCAGAAGACAAAATAAAGATAGCGTCCATATGTGGAAGGGTGTATTTACACATTTCTACTCAATCGACAAAACTTCGATTGATTTATCTTTATTTTGCTTCCATCACTTAGCTCGGCCGTGATAGGTGTGTACATATGGTGTGTAAAGAAGCATTTGCCACTATCACCAGTGGACTGTACAAAGTGCAAAACTGGTTGTATATAAACAAACTGTCTTTAAAAACAGAATACATTCTTATTAAACCATTCTGCAAATCTTTTCTTCCTCATCTCCCGATCAGTAAAAATAAATAATATCGCATTAATGTCTGTTCATGAATTCTAGTTTCTCTCATCTTTAATCACAAACTGACTTGGATAAATCATATTCATTACTTGTGCAGCAAATTATCACGAAGCAAAGGAATAATTAAACATATTAGCAATAATCTCAACAATACAACGCTTCTCATATTGTATTATTCTCTCATATATCCTTATCTCTACTATACCCATCCCCTTTGGGGAAGTACTTACTGTACTCGCCTCATATACTCTATACCTGTTACAAAAACGAAATTTACGTTGATTCACTTTCTCCTCTTAATATCATCATCCAAAGCCAATTTTCAGAGATCTAAAATGTCTGATATTTAATACTCTTTAAATAAACCCCAATCTTTAGCGACTTCTGTGTCTCCTTCGTCATTTTATTTAATTTAATTCTTTATTTCTTTAACGAGGGTCGCCCACAGCCACAAGGCCACTAGGGAATCTCCGATATGAACACATCTTGTTTTATGGGTTTCTAAGTATTGTATACACGTTTATATATTATGCACGTCTTTCACATCAACACTTCGTTCATAATTTTTGCATTCAGTTATCTTTTGAGGCAAAGAACAAGTCTTGTAAGTTTTATCGGCATTTAGAAGCTGGGTACATAACAAAAACATGACGACTGAGATGGATTTTTAACTTCTGGGTATATTGGTAACATCTAAGCCAAAACGTCGCTTACCAATTTACATCGAAGGTGAAAATCCATCTCAGTCGTCATGTCTTGTAAGCTTTATTCCCACCATTTTTGCTAGGCCTATCTACTACTAAGTGGTATGAACTTTGTTTATGGTGAAGAAATACATAGCAATATCAACCACATCGTTTTAGAAACATTTGCCTAATTTTTATATTTCATGGAAAGAGCTGAGATATGAGACCCTTAAAGTTACAAAACATGTGAAAGGGAACATTTTTGAGTCGACCAAAATTGTATTTCCAGCTCGACAAGAACAGGAATTTGTGTCATTATCGACTCGGGTATCAACCGACAATTTATGCTTATTGAATATCGATAGTCATATTATACAGGAGTTAAGGCCTCTGGTCAATATGGAGTTATACAGATCCACAGAAGACGATATAGACCCCTCAAAATGACATAACTGTATTGTCCTTGTAAGCAGATAGATATAAGGCGTTGACCGACGTAATTGTTTGCTATCCCGGTAAGGTATATGTACAGGATAAATTGGGTCGTGTTCCACCGCCTCTAGTTTGCTGAAGGTAACATCTACAGTTGTTTCTATTGACCCCAGAGATGGTAGCTGCGAAGCCCCTTTCCCCAACATTTCGACACCTGCCACCAGCATCCAGGCAACCTGTCAGAAAAAATAAATAAGGAATTCTATATCCATGTAGTATTGTTTCGCTTGATTATAACACATGAACTTTATTGGAACTTTGAAAATGTTGAATGTGTGACATAGGAAATGGTGTCCAGTCCGATGTTACGAAAACAAACTTCATCTAACTCAGCAACATGGGTGAAGATAAATGAAGAGAAAATCAATCCTCAAGGAAATCATCTCAAGAAAGAATAACTAAAAAAACAAAACACGAAAGACTGAAGAAGACGAAAGATATCCTCTATCCAGCTGGGCCCACTTTTACAAAACCTCCAATTCACCGGGCAACCATCAGCATCAGACATAGACTCCAATCTAATTGAAGTAATCCTGACCAAACACAACCAACAGCCACCCGAACTTCATCGCCTCGTGTCAACACAAGCAGACAATATGATGGGCGCTCACGCTGATCGGTCGGTCTACATGCGTCCGATGGTGTTGGACGACTTTCTACCACTGAAATAACCACATGTGCTCAAGGTTGCAACAAGAATTGGCGAAGAGACAGCGCACTGCCCTCTACCGTTCGATTCAACTATCGCTTAAAGGGATCGCGTCAAAATATCAAATTAGGGATCATATAACACAATCGACCATCGGTCAATTAATATCCTGGTTAAATGACAACAAAACTAGATGTAAAGTTTCCCACCGTCACATTTACATGTAAACAAAAAAACCTACAAATACAACACAATTTGGAAGCGATTTCTGAAACTTTACTAGTTACACTAGTGAAATGACACGAACTTACCCCAGGGTGTTAAGGTCATGACATAGGATGTACCTCGTTGAGCACAGGTGGCGGTAAAACATGTTTCATCGTCTCTGATTTCTCTTCCAATTGGTAGACACTCTCCCTTGTAGCGGCAGGCTGAACAAAACAAAAAAAAAAAGAAAGAAAAAAAAAGATCAAAATAATCCCGCCAAAAAATCGAAAATTCGAATGCATGCATAGTATGGACCCCGGAAATTCTTAATTGTTCCAAGATCAATTATAAAGAATATGTGTGAGTTCCTGAGAGGAGTATCAAATGCCTGATAAAGCCATGAATACTTTTGCCAAGTTTTTTGTAGCTCAAATTCGCAGTGGCCGAGCTCCATAATGTTTGCAGAATGCCTTTTCCGAGCAGCAAGAAGAACATCAACTTTTGGTAAATGCACACCTGTGTTGTGTGCACTGAAAAGTGCAGGTACTAGCTTACTAATCTTAGGCGATATAGGCCGGGTTGTTCAAAAGTTTAAAAGGGCAAAATGAACAGCGCAACAAAGAAACTATATTGTGACGTAACGCCATTGAACAATGGCTTGAACTTAATAATCGTTCGCTTCTGTTTTTTTACTTCCTCGAAACTGTGGCGCTCTGTTTTGGTGGTAGTATTTAAGAATGATTTCTGTAATATCTAATTAAAACTGTAGTATGTATCCGTAACTGGAAGGAATGTCGTGAAATCTATGTCATCACATCACGTGACTTACAGGCCCTATATACTTTTAAACATACATCGTCAGTGTAAAACAAGCAAATCAGTTTTGACATTTTGAGGGTAAATTGATTATTGTCAAGAGTTTTCTAGTCCCTAAATGACCAACTTCTGCACCGTGCAGCTGGAGACGGCCTTCATTCGTTACTGTCACGGATAAAATGTATCTGTTAAAACTGCAGACCACTTTAATTAAATGCATTTGAGAGGTGCATTAAACAGGCACTGAAGTTCTAACACGACTGCCACCGAAGGACTGGGGTCACTTTCACAAAATGTCGTACATCAATAAAATATCGTACGACATTTTAACGCCTATAACATAGACTATAGGAAACTGGTCACTTGGCCAGCGCCAGGTTGAAAATAAACATTGGTGCCCCTAGTAGTTGGTCCTGATTTACTGTCCGACAAAGCGAGATATCCAGAAGCAATCGTGACTCACATCGGTTATCTTATAGTAGACCAAAGTCACAAGTCCGAGAAACGACAAGATACGCAAGTTTAGTTTTTATATTTCAGTTTATTAAACCAGGAATGATGGTTGAATAAACCGTGACTTTGGTCTACTATGTCAAATTATTCAGTGGGAATCACAGTATATGGGGATCGGTTATCTCCCTTAGCGACATTTTGAAAGCTCGGGGTCCATATAAACAACATGGCGGCATATGATGCTAGTCTGGGATTTGTCGAAGTGACCAGCCTCGTCAATCTATAGTTTAACGTGACGTAATTTGATCGTATGATATATATTTGTCGTACCACATTTTGTGAAAATGGCCCCTGGAAATCTCCATAACTATCGCAGCTACAGTTGTACTGGCAGGATGTTAGCGGGAGTATCCTGACCCTGGTTCTCTTTAAGCTACTTTCGGGACACCAGTAAGCCGATTTGTTATGGTGTCCGAATTTGAGTTCTCTCCGGTGGCGTTCTTGCTTATTGCCAGTATTGCAGAGGGTGATTTCCTCCAACCATGGGGGAAATAAGCTCAAGTATGGCGTAAAATCCCATTAGATAACTCAACCAATCAATCAATCAATCAACAATAGCATCGTATACAGTCCAGTTCTTCTCATATTCAGTTCAGGGAATTCCAGAAACAAACGATATTCTAGATGTGCTTTTCTTGAGAAAAGTAACCGATGACTTTGGGCGGGCACAGCTGTCCTTAAAAAAAAAACGCTAAGTATTTTTTTAACAGAAACTTTGATTAAATTGTGTTTAGAGTTGACTGGCACTGTGGAACGAATATATACCGATTAAATATTTGCAAGATGAAAACAAAACAAACAGTATTATGAACAGCAATTATACCTCCTTCTTTCAAAGCAGTTTCATAGCGAACTCCATTCAATTTTCTGCATATGTACGTCAAACACAGGTTATTTCGGATTACTGTCCATTCAAATCCTACCGGTCTGCACGTGACGCCATCGTTACAGCCACTTACAGGACCTGTACAACGAGAAAAGAAAAGAAGTGACAAAGGATGACATTTGTTCAAACGGTCCATTGACTCACTACAGTTACGGACCTTGTATGTAATGCCTAGGAATTTTAATAAAGTTGTGAACACCATTGCGGGGCCGCTGACTATGAACAGATCAATCGAACTATTAAGCAATTTCAGATCTTTCACGTGACTTGATTCTCCAGTTTCATTGGCGGTTCGACCTAATGTTATGCTCAAATAGTGAACCTGTATTTCTTAATTTTATTTGCCGTTATGTCAATTTTTACTGGTGTGGAATGCACTTGATGTCTTATATGATACGTGTATCTACATGCAATAAAAGTTTTACAGCGGTAAATATGCCACAAATGTCCTAAAAATGGTAATTTGTTACACAAAGGTCATAAATCGAGGGGTACCAGGAGAACGGCCATTTGGACAAGATTGAAATGAGGCTGATCAATTTCTTACATTATTTGATTGGTTGGTGTTTTCCTCTTAATCCGTGGCATTATTAAAAAAAAGCTGGCACGCATCCTCCCATCGTATTTATAGTATACACGTAATCTTTTGCACTTTGTTATTATATAATCTACATTTGAAGAATGTTATTATGTCTATTCCTCTGTAACATCGTACACAATTAAAACATGTCTATCAACAACCCTGAGGTGTGTTTAAAACAGATAGATCCGTTTATAATCCGTCCATTATCTTTGGTATAGCATAGCTCCAGAAAAGGGACGATTTGTCAGTGTTTTGGACCGATTTATGGATCCTGTGTCGAAGTAATTATGTATTTAGAAATATATAACACTATACGTACCATATCGTCGCAATGGGCAGCTAAGATCCCCACCATCTATACAAGTACACGTGCCGCAGTCCGTCTGCATTCTCTCTCCTACCGGATATCTTACTCCGCCCATTAAACAGCCTTTAAGAAACATAGGAGAATTTTACTCAAACTCACGAAAAATTGTTAATTAATTTATTTATGTATCCTCAGCGAATCGATATGTAAGTACTTATGTAAATCAGAGAATCAGTATGTCAAGGGAGCCGTGAAACAAAACTATCGTGTTCTGTGTGGTTTCCATTCAATGATTCAAGCTGTCTTTTAATATCACCGCACGGCAAATAGTTCAAAATGTAATTACAAAACTATCGTGTTCTGTGTGGTTTCCATTCAATGTTTCTTTCAATCTCACCGCACGGGTCAAAGAGTTAAACTGTAATTACAAATAGATCGCGTCCTGTGTGGTTGTTGTTTCCATTCAAGGTGTCTTTCAATATCCCCGCACGCGTCAAAGAGTTAAACTGTAATTACAAATAGAACGTGTTCTGTGTGGTTATTGTTTCCAGAATAAATGAAAACATATAGAAGCATAGGAGCTGCAACGTCATCATTATTATATTATATTTCTCTTTATTCAACTTTTTGTATTTTCGCACGTTTGTGTAACGGTAAGTTAACTGAGGTTTTTGGTCCTACATTGTTGTGTGGTCACTTAAAGGTTCAAAAAGTGATTATCTTAAAGGTGTTTGGAACAGTTTTAAGAGAATAGTTTTCAACTAGAGTACGTTACCTGGGCATGTGAATCCAGTACAGCACTTCTCTTCGGTACATGTTATTTCTCCGTTTTCGTTACATTTACACGTGTTACAATCAACGCTAAAAGTCTCTCCTATACGTAGCCTACCAGTTCCGGAGTTCGTCTCACAATCTTTTAAGTATAATAATAGTAAATACTTTACTCTACACACAAGCATGCTGGACGTCACAACAGTTTTATTTATGATTACAAGTTACCAATCGGTTCAGGGCAATTTGTGAAAGATAACAATTTTCCGGAATAATAACTTATTATTTTAAGCTATTACTTTATTGAATTATGGAACATGTTTAAAGGGTAAGAAATCAAAAAAAAGTAAAGCGAGACTGAGTAGATTGACTGTACACAGTTATTTTCATAAATGGTGTTCGTAGCGTGAGTAGAACGTTCAATATCTTGTTAAATTAAAGCCAATCGGTTTCTCAATTGTATGGTGGCCTTTTCTTGCCATCTTGTGTGTGTCTATTACTTTAGCTATTACTCGATTTGTATTCATCATACAAACTGTTTCACAATAATTGTTTGTAAGTTTTATAAAGGGCATACTGTATGTATACCGGCTATAATAAATATTTTTTTCTCCTCGGGCTCAATTTCTTCTTCTTCATCTTTGTTTAAATATAGCTTGATGTATAACCAGACATAATGTTATCTCCCTTTGCAAAGTTTTAAATGAGCACAGGTATTTTATTTGATGAAATTATCACGTTTTAAAGACACATACTAGAGATGTATACGCAAATAATGACGCAACTGTCGCGAGAAACGATTTATATGCAACAAATATTTTGAAATGATTTCACTTACGACAAGGCTTGTCAGTACATGAAATTCTTCCGTTTCTGTTGCAAGTACACGTGTTACAATCGTCTCGGTGAATCGCTCCAACACGTACAGTACCACCATTGCTTCTGGTACAAGCTAAAATTTATAACATTCAATTTCACTAAACAACGAAACGACGTGTTGATGATGTATACTACACATTCAGTCAGAGTCATCATTGGATGGTGACTGTCACGTGTTTAGAACGAACTATGCAATCTATTAGGTCTATATCTTCAAAACTCATTAAAAACAAATTACAATTTTATCATGTGTTTGACGCTATCACAAACACGTTTTCAAAAGACAAAAATATTTTATATTATTATCCTTCCTAGTTCCCACATTGTCAAGCTTCTATAGCCTGTGACTTTATCAACTCTAACCTGACTTCGGTAAAGGGAGTATCACCGAAGTGTTTGTTACATTGGAAAGGTAAGGAGTGGTGTCCATATAATTGTTAGTCTACAGTATACCTTTAAAGCTACCAAGACTTTCAAACATCAAGATTTGTTTACCATTCAACTCTAACCTGACTTCGGTAAAGGGAGTATCACCGAAAAGTTTCGTTACATTGGAAAGGTAAGGATTTGTGCCTATATTAGTGTTAGGCTATGCATTTAACATTACCAATACTTGAACGGTAAACAAATATTGATATTGTACATGTCAACTTGCCTTCTCGGACAACTCTTTGAGGCATTTAGAAATGTTGAAAGTAAGCAAAAGTTATTCAATAAAATAGAGACAGTACGGGAAGTTTTTCTGTGGCTGTCGAGATACTGGGTTGGTTTTGACGAGATTTCCTCCCGGTTTTCCATCGGACATCGGCAACGCAAAGTGATCATATAAGTGAAATACCCGTGAGTACGAACTTACACACCAAGTAAACAAAATAAATCAATAAAATAGGTTGTATGAGCTAAAGATGAGTTTACAGAAGGTGCAAATCTGAAAAGAAGTGTTTTGTTGAACTGCCTAGCGCCCAGTCCTGACATTTTGAGGATCAAGACGATACTGTCCAATAGACCTGCGCAAGGTAGCACGCTCATGTCTGGGACAATCTGAGCATACAGTGGAAGTGTCAGAAGTAAAAACTGTGTTGTCTGCATGCACAACTGTCGCCTCAGATTTTAAAACAAAAGCTATACTAAAGCAAGTTTGAGAGACTCATTTTTCACAACTGAACAGGATAAATGGAAATGTGCAAGATCATGCAAAATATTTATGTTCAAATTTTATACTTGTTTAAAGAGGAAACAGTTACACCACTGTTCAATTAAGCATTCTAGAAAGAAAACATCGTGTCCAGTACAAAATGAGGAAATAACAAAATTGTAAAAAAAAAACAAACAAAAAAAAAAAAACACACAAGCAAACAACACATCTGAATGTTCTGTTCATCAAAATCGCATTTTAGTAAAACAGAAATGCGACAAATTTGACTTACTGCATGGTCTTTGAGTACATGTAATTCTTCCGCTTCTGTTACAGGTACATGTGTTACAAGAATCCGGGTATG
>JAVFBZ010184612.1:0-15069 GCA_032466195.1 Katharina tunicata
CGGAGTGACGTTGGTACATCAAAGTGTGTCTGAGATGTGACAGCAGATTGACACATTTCCAATTAAAATTTCTGGCAGACTTTTCAGGTTTTTTTTTTACTTTTACCAGGCTTTTAAACTACATTTACCTTCAAATCTGGGAGTAGAATTAACGGAATGCCTCTAACTTTTACTTTTTGATGAAAATATATATAATTCATGAAATTTTGTGAAAACCCAAAATACAGGATATTTGGGTGCGTATGTGACACATAAACACATATTTAAAAAAATACACGTACAAGTCTTAAATACTAGACAGACAAAAAATGATTTATTTTTTATTTTTTGCTTTAAAGTGATATTTTGATTAAGATCCCGTGTAATATAAATGACACTTTGTAGTTGGGATATAAGTCTGATGTTTAATATATACACCACAATAACACTATCAAGAAAGAACAGGAAAAGGAATTTATTTGACAAATGTCTTTTCGATTCGTTTACATCTTTGGGGAAGTTACGATGATTTATGCTATAAATAACTATGTATGCCTCAGTGTAGCGAAGGAAATGACTTCATTTCACAGGGTGGGCTTCACTGGCCTTAATGAGAAATATACCCTGTCAATTAGACCTAGTTTACTGACCATTACCTTGATCTCGGTGGTTCCTTGAGCCAAGATTAACCTAAACCTCAAAGGTATCGTACTAATGGTTAATCGTAAACAGGCCTGTGATAAATACTGCCAAGTAATGATACGCTTGTCACGACTATTTGTCATATGGAGTTTTAAGGTCATTTGAGGGAGAAATTGCTACTTTTTCGAAGATGTCGGGTAATTACAAAATTACAACTCACCGTGCTTTGACAGTGGAATATTGCCATTGTTCATAAAACACTTCGTTATATTAAATTCCAATATTCTCTCTGATGATCGTAACAGGTATTTATTATTTGCAGTTTTAAGGTTATTTAAGAGAGAAATTGCTACTTCAAACAAGAAAGGTAATCACAAAATTACAACTCACCGTGCTTCTGCACCGTGTTCCTCATTATCATTGTTCATAATTTTAAATTCCAATATTCTTTATAATGATCATAAAAAGGAACATGAAAAGAATCCCTCCAAATCTCCAAAAGCCGGTCACGTTTTGTGTTAGTTCCCCAGCCATAGGATAGCCACGTACATATAGTCTTATACTGTTACATTTTGGATGAATGTAGACACAACAGTGGGCTGGATCGTGGCTGATATGACTAATCCCGCGGTATATTTAGCCAGGTATTGAACAATGTGAGATCCAATCTAAATTCCACAAAAGCAGCTTCTAATTAAAAAAAAGTAATTTGTTGTTATTCAGTATGTCGTGCGTTGGACTGACCAGTCTTTCTTAAACGAAGGTCATACTATTGGCTACATATCTATTATTTTTAAAAAATGTACACTTCTAATACATTCTTTATCCTGCATGTAACAAGACCCAAAACGGTAACCATTATGTTATTAACTCTATTAAGGTCTTGCAGGCTAACGATATTTGTATAAAAACAAGAACTAAACACCACAAATAACAACATTTTAATCATAGCCATATAAGTCAGATCCCAAATTTATTGGTGTGTTAGACTTAAAAATCAAGGATTGGTTATGATTTTTTACGACGCACTTCAGATAATTTCCCTCATTTGACGGCGTGCCAGCTAAATCGGTGGAGGAAACCTCCCAAAACGACAATGGCAACACAGAAGATGCCACGATACATTTACAGAACAAAAAAAATCACAACAAATCCGCTTCCTCATGCATTCAAGCTCAGAGAGCACCAGGGCACAGGAGGCTCCCATCCTACCACACGCTAAAATTATAAAGATATAAACACCTAAAATTACAAGTATTCAAAACAGTCCACGGCAAAAGCCAACTGCCGTATTATCATGTCGTAGCTTGATAGCTTTGAGAAGTTTCCACTGATCGCCTTGGGTCTTAAATGTGCTGGCTATTTGCTTAAAGCAAGCTGTCGTGAAAATCACGATGTTGAAATATTTCACAAAGAGACAAAAATAACAATGAACTGCACAATATCAATTTGAGACTGAAGCTTACTTAACAATGCACAGATATTAAAGGCCTGAGGTGTGTTCAATGCTTGAGGGCGCTCGGTAGCTCTCTCTGTCGAACGCCATTGCTTTCCAGAGAGACATCGAGCGCTCGCTAGCACTCATCCGAGGAGGTTCGCCATGGTAGCAAATGCGTTTAGGGATATGACGTCACAAATTACCATTGTTATAGGGGTCGCCATTTTGTATTATTTATCTAGCAATGAGCGTTCAATAAAGTCTTTTGTCGCCTGAGAGGAGCTCGTGTAGCTGCTCGGCCTATTGCATAGGCCTCGTAGTTTTTCCGATGCTCGATCAAGTCTGGTGAACTCTGACAGGAGAACCTTATTTGTACTCAAGAGAAAAATAAGAGAGTTAAGCATACCAATCGACCTGCAGTTAACTCTATTTGATAAATTGATTGTACCAATATTGCTATATGGGTGTGAAATATGGGGTTTTGAATACCTAAAAATAATAGAAAATGTACACCTGGAATCTACGAGAGATATACTACATGTCAAGAAAAGTACCCCACATTATATGATATACGGTGAATTAGGAAGATTTCCGCTTGCTATAGCAGTTAAATGCAGATTTATTTCATTTTGGACACGTATCCTTAAAGGCGAAGGATCGAACAAGCTATCATATTTGTTATATACACGGTTGTTAGAAAAACGGGCACAGGGTGTCTCTACACACAAATGGTTAACAAACGTTAAGAATATTCTTTCACAAACTGGCTTACATTATATTTGGGCTTCACAAACGCATAACAATTCCTTACCATCTAATATTAAAACAATTCTTCAAGACCAATATATTCAAAATTGGCAATTTTGTATTGATCAATCACCAAAAGGAAAATATTCTGTTTCGAAGCATATCTGTTACTATCTATTACTTGCGAATTGATTTTACTAAAATCAGAACGACTAATCATAGACTGCCCATAGAGAAAGGTAGATGGAGTAATACTCCTCCAACTGAAAGAGTTTGTAATTTTTGTGACAATGGTGCTGTAGGAGACGAATTCCATGTATTATTTAATTGTACATTTTTCGCTGATTCTAGAAAAAATGTTTTACCTAAATACTATATAACTCATCCGAATTCGATCAAAATGGCAGACCTATTTAAGTGCACATATATACCGAGGTTAATTAAGTTAAATAAATTCATTAAAATAGTTATTGATCAAACTCCTAATAGTTAGTATATTTATATTGTTATTGTTCTTGTTCGTATTAATATTACTCTTATTCTTATTTATGATAAGCTTAGTATAACAATAATTGACCAAACTCTTAATACTAAGAGTATCAATAATTCAAAGCAGTTAAAAAAGTGAATGGTTATATTTTGTTATCATTATACTATTATTATTAAAAAAACTTTCACTATTATTATTAGAATTATATTATTATTATTATTTTTAGTGAAGCTAATTTATCAAAATAATAACTTATCGAAATATTATCTTAATATTCAGTATTGTTACTGTAAAACAGATTAAATAGTCTATTGGATAATATTACCATTATCATTATTACTATTATTGTTGTTGTTGATGTTGTTATAATCATTATTGTTATCACTTTTGTAATGATTAAAACCATAATTGTTATCACTAATGTTATCATTGTTGATATTATTATTATTTCTATTATTATTATTACCCTATTGTTGAAGTTGTCGTTGCTTGTATTATCATAAGTATTATTTAATTTCTGAAGCTTACATTGTAAACTGAAATTAAATGTATTATAATAATTTATAGCTTTTGAGACCATACATTATATATTTGTCTCGATAAAGCCAGTATGTATTATTGTACGTCCCCATATACCGCAAATGCGGTCTGGGTGTAAATAAAGGAAAATTAAACTTGAAACTTGTTTGGTTGCCATTTTGTATTTATTTAAAGAGCGGTGAGCGAGCGCTCCATTTCGCTCAATAGAGTAAATGTTGATTATTGTATCACAATAACCAACAACTTGTGAGTGTAATTATCGGGGCTGTAGTGTGAGAATAACATTTTGACGTTGAGTAGAGGACTTATTAGTTTATTTTATGCACCACATTTTGTATCAAGAAAGAACGGGAAATTTTGTACATTTATTTATTAGACCACAGTGTTTTCGATGTGTTTGGATCTCTGCCAGTTACGACAATGTATGGTATAGTATTAATAACTGTCTTCTCGACTCAGCAAAGGAAATAGTTTAATTTCATAGGCTGGCCTTCTCTGAGAACACACCCAGTCTATAAGATCTAGAAATCTAGTGATAATCCATGATAAACCTTAACGTCAATGGGATCCTACTAATGATCAATCGTCAGGAGATCTGTGACAAATACTCTCAAGTAATGATGCTCTTGTCAGGGCTATTTGTCATTTAGAGTTTTACGGTCAGTTGATGGGGAAATAGATACCTTTTCAAAAGAATCGGAAATTTACAAAATTACAAGTCACCATAGTCCGGCAGCGTTCTCGGCATTTGCATGCGTCATCGACTCATGGATTATATTCCAATATTCGCTGTGATGATCTTCGAAGTTTCAAACGCCACAGCGTAGCTGAAAAACTGAATGTGGCGTTTATCACCATTCAATCAATCCGAAGTTTGAATAGCTTTCGTGTGACGTTTTTTCAGGGAAGTGTTAATGCCCCAGCCATAGCAAAACCACGAGCGTATCACGTCACCTTTATTGTGCAGTATACAAATCCACTTCAGTTGACCTAAAGTATATAAGGAATGGTTTCCTGTAGTTGTAACGATTTCGTCCAGGTTTTTTTGTGCCGCACCATGGCTACGTGGTTGGGCGTTAGACTACGGAACCTCTTCACTCTACCCGGAATAGGTTCGATCCCGCTATGGACCTTAGGTATACATGGGAAGTTGGCCGGAAGCTGCGGAGTTCGCTGGGTGGTTTTTACAAGGTTTCTTCCCGGTTTTCCACCATACAGCGGCAACGCAAAGTCGTCATATAGGTTAAATACTCTTGAGCACGACGTTAAACATCAAAGAAACAAACAATCTTCCCGGTGTTTAGCCAAACGCATGTAACGCAATGTTGTTGCTCAGCTGAAATACTGTTCAGTAATACGTTCAACTAAATCTAATTGAATCACAACCGAAAGGATATAAAAAATAAAACAAAATTCAGGAAAACAATTTCGTCGACCAGAGAAAATTGCAATGTTTTTTGTTAACACTTCATGTTTATCAGGTAATCCTGCGTAACAGCAGTTGGCTGTTGAATAAGGAACCGGTTTTCACAACATATGTTGTCGCTGATCCACTGCATACTCGATTTCCTTTTTTGGATTTATATTTACACTGGCTAAAGAACTGTGTCAAGATGTACGTGAAGTGCGTCAGCTCGGCTGGCTTATGTCTGCGTCTTTGTAAAATAACACACAGATATCAGGCCGACTGTAGCCATTTCCATTAAATATCAAATTGAAGTGTTTTGTCAGCTAAAGCTAAAGCTGTAAGCGGTCGTTCTGCAGCAATGATTAATTCACGTCAGTAAAGCTTTCCGAGTGTTCCACCAATCAACTGTATTGTCTGAAACCGATCTGATTCTGAGAAAGACTTGAAACTGCGAAAACCCGTAGAGGACTAAGGACTTGATTCCAAACGACTGATCTTTAACATAAAATCATCCATGGATTGATCCGATTTTTTTTTTTTTTTTTTTATGAAGTTAGTTTCCCTGTCTGTAGAATCGGTATTCTCTCCAAGTAGGACAAATAGTTTTCTTTGTTTCACAATGATAGGTGGGTTATGTTTTTAAACTAAGGAGTTCCACAAGGTTCAATTTTGGGACCCACATTATTCTTAATATATATAAACGATATTATTAATTCATCCAATGACCTTGACTGCACGCTTTTTGCAGATGACACCAGTTGTGTATATTCGGACAATAATTTGGATGAAGCTGTACATAAAATGTCGTCAGAGCTGGAGAAGGTCTACCAATGGCTTTGTGCAAATCGACTTTCGTTAAATGTCAAAAAATACAAATGCATGATTATAGATGCAAATAACTCTGATCATCTCTCCCCTTTGATTCTCCGAGGACAGATTGTTGAACGTGTGTTTTCCTTTAAATTTCTCGGAATCTTTTTCAACGAATCCCTAAATTGGAAATCTCACATCAGCTATACCAGTAATAAAATTTCTAGAAACATCGGCATTATAAAACACATTCAAAAAGTTGTTAATATGAAAACTCTGAATACACTCTATTACTCACTTATATTCCCTTATTTGAACTACGTCATATACCTATGGGGTAATACGTATACCACCCATTTAGAAAATTTGCGCATTCTTCAAAAACGAATAATCAGAATAATATCCTTTTCGCCAAGACTCTGCCATACCCCACCTCTGTTTCGAGATCTCAAAATACTTCCAATTTCTACTCTTGTAATTTACTCTGCCCTTCTTGTAGCTTACAAATTTATGTACAAACTATATATGCTTCCGAACTATTACAGAAATAACTTCAGAAGACAGTCTGATGTGCATTCTCTAGCTACAAGTAATGCAAACATAAATTTATATATACCCTTTTATAGATCAAATTACTCATTATATACACTGAGAATTATGGGTCCTAGAGAATGGAATAAACTACCACATGAATTTAAATCAATAGATTCATTTTCCTTATTTAAAAGTAAATTAAAAGATCATTTACTGGGGCGTAATTAATGCGTATGTAATATTTAATAATTTTGTCTCGTGGCTTTTAAATAATATTTACATATGTGTGTGTGTGTTTTTGTATAGTTATGTATATGTGCATGTATGCGTGCTGGTGTATTATGAATTAAATGAGTGCTACGTTTTTTCAAACACCATAGTTTATATTACCCTATATTCCTCAGTGAATTTTCCAATAGTGGGATATAACAAGTCATTTATGACTTTACTCCTGCCATGTTGATGTAGTTTTATTGTGCCTATTATCTTTTCATTAGTTTGGTTCAACGCAAATAGAACAATGTTTTTTATGGATAGGCGGCTTCTGTGCTTAGTTGCTATGGCGGCGTCCCGTTGTTGCATTCTGAGGCCGTTTCCAAGTCTGTTGACTGAATCCGGCACTGGACTCCATAACGCGGGACGTTGTCATTTTGGTGAGTACTGTGGTGCTTGTCCGTGTGAATGTTGCTCTCCCTATAAATTATTTATGGGCACAGTTATATTAAAACTGTTTTATACATGTATTTATGGTGAATAAATAAATAATAATAATAATAATAAATGTGAAAGGTGTTGTGGAATTTGCATTTTATCCATTATATATCAATAATAGTTTGCCACTAAATGTCGCAATGGTATTGTTGAAACCATTAAAAGCTTTCTAAAAACGCAGACGGTCAACCAAACAAACCATATTCACCCAAAGGATGCTTACAGTTAGTTATGGCTTGATTGCCATATCACATATTTACAATATCGATGTTGTGAGTCCTGTTTACAATACGAATAATTGTATATTTGTCGAATGCTGATTAATTAAACCCGCGAATATTTCATCGAGCGGAATACGGGTTTCCCATGAAGTTAAAGAAAATGATTTGAACCAATACCCAACTAATATACGGTTTTCGATACAATTGTCAGAGGTAGGCGCATCTATCCAATTCTTTGACGAATAAAAGCAACTGACGTATGTGGAACTTGCCCGTGTTTGGTCATGCATAGTTTTGTACTGAGTATACACTGATACATTTAGTACGAGAAACCAAAGAATATTTATTAGCATTTTTGTAAAAATGAAATGAAAACAAGTGGGGGGTCAAAAATTCAAAGCAGCCCCAACAATTGACTGTTGTATTACCTTTGATTTGGTGAGTTGCATTTGCTTTGTGGTTTATTTTAATATATTAATGGAGATTAGTTGTCAAACAACCGGAAACGGAAGTACTTATCATAAGAGAAAATATGCAGTGTGATTCATTGTTAATGATGTTCTGTTTTATAAAAACGTTTGGTGCCAAAAGAAACATACCCACTACATGTAGTCATTAGATAAATATAAAATATAAAATTAGTATATTTTTAGCAGAATGCTTAACTAGTATTAAATTGTTTTGTAAACCCAGTAAAATAAAGGTTTATTTTTAACTACTTCGATTTAATGCCATTTGGAATTGAGATCAAAAATGCTTAACGTACTCCAGTCATAACGTATACTCAAGTAGAGTGTGTCGGCACACTTTCTGTGCAAAAAAATCAAACATTTAATGACAAATTGACGTCACACAACGGGAAAACGAGTTGAATTTTATTTTTGTAGCAAAAAAATTAGCTATCCTAATTACATGAATTTACGTCAGTTTTATTAAATGTATCATTAGTCTAATGGGAAAAGCTGTATGAACACGTCAAGACGCCAGTTAATAGAGACAAGCTACGGTGTTAGTCCGTTGAGGTGCATGTCACACTGACAGGATCGTCTAGCCCTGTCAACACCACACATCGACTCTGTCACATCACACATTCCGCCAATATACAATATGAAAGTTGCCATTTTCAGAGTCTGTTTAAGATGAGTTTTGTAACGATATTACATTCGGGTTGAGAGACAAATAAAGACTTAAGACAGGCCAATGTATCAGGAGCTCATTCGAATCCGAATAAACAGACAACAGTGGTGGTATACAATCTAAGTCTCAATAATGAAGTTATACTTTAGCACATGTTAAGCTGTCATTCGGTACAACACCTGCAATGTCTTCAGTAAGGGGGCAAGTTTCACGTTTTATTATTTAAATGTTGATAAAACATCATTTCAGTCACCCATAAGTGATATTTCACTGTCATTTGACAATCAAAACTTTGTTATTAAATTTCAAATTATTTTGCATAGCATTCTGTTATGACGATGCTTCGCGTTTTGCAACGCAATACAGTACGGCATGTTGATCACAACTCAAATGCCTTGAACTTTCCATAGAAAATTGGATAAAATAATTTTGAGTCGATATAAGTAACAAAGTGTATTAAACATTTTGAATACTATTACATTTTTGTCGTGAATAGCGAAAGTTCTAACCAACTAAACGCCTCACGGCTCGCGGGATATCTCTTCCGCAATTTACTCGAGACAAATTCATGGTATTAGAACTTCCCGGTGACATATCCCCTATTCATTTGATTTTGTTGCCTTAGATATTCAGCAAAGACCTTCGACTGATTGGCGACCCCCTTGTATAAAAATACATAAACTTTCTGAAACGTCGTTTTAATGTTTAAGACACAGATATAACTGACTATTCCATTTCATAAGTCTTCCCTGCTTCAGCGTTTCACATTAGAACAGTATATGAGGGCGATGGATTCCAACAATAGCAAGATACACTAAACCAGCCAAATTAAATAGTCTTGTAGCAAATAATAATTCTCTGTCGTTCTTAGCAGACCGCGACAATCAAATAAGAACTAGATGTTTCTGGGTGTATATTTTCCATGTCCCCAACTAAATAACAGCTTAAGGTAAACGCAAATACTAAAGATGAATTCTTAAGTTGTTGTTCCTTATGTAAGCTTAGCCAAATAATAAACTTTATATGAATTTGCGTCCGATTTAGGGACACATAGAAAATCTGTATTTAACCCCGTCACATTGCCCTATAGCAGCTTTGACATTACTAGAATCACACTCATGGTGCGCCGTTCGGACGGCACAATATATCAGGCAAAGGCAAAGCTATTGACCGGGCGAGAGTTTGGGTGACTCCCCTTCAACCTTGATTTGTGACCTTGACACGATAGTGACTCAAGATCATGACACAATCATGGTTAATGACATATTAAAGGTTAAATTCCTTCCCAAAATTATAGACCGGACAACATTGTTTGATATGTTGTCCGAGTAGCTTCTGTCAATAACCTTGACATGACATTGATGCAAGATCACGACACAATCTTGGGTTATGACCAACAGCATACTTAATTCTGAATTCCTTTCAAGCAAAATAAGCATATGTATAGGTCTGACAAGATTTTTGGGGGACTTTTCGTCCGCACAATCTTGACACTTAACTTTGACAGGACCGTGAATCAACAAAACGACACACACCGATGGACGATCGGCCACAACATACTAAAGTTTTAAATAATTCCTAGCAAATGTTGCAAAATTATTGACAATATATTTTGAGAGACGGACGGAGAGACAACCTGTAGGCCCATCGAGGTGAGAATAAGTGAATACAAGTCATATGTTGACAAGAAGTAAGTAAACCCGCTATAAATTATCAAATGAAACCCAACCAAGGCCATGCAAATTAATGGGAATCTTAGCAAAACCTAACAACCAATAGGAATCTAACCAACATCAAAAAGATTCCAAGCCAGCTGGATTAGAGACAATGGTTACCGCCTGTTTATTCATACGATCAGTTAGTTTTTCATGAAACATCACTTGATTTACTTTAACCAACAAAAAACTTAATTCACTTTAATTTGTTTACTGTTAAAGTTTGTTTTGTTTCAAATGATATGTGTTATTCTTATTTGACGGACCCAGCTCCTGCAAACCTCTGAAAGAAGGTGTGCTACAAAGTATGCCCGCGTCAAATCTCAGTTTTATAGGTTAACGTTAACACTTTATGTATTTTATCTTTCATTTCATCTCTGGTTTCGCAAATTATATCATGATTTGCTGGAACTGTTTATATGTTAGCCTATAATCAGCATTTCACCTGACACTTGTATGTGTGACTAAATTTGATATACAACCTACTTTGTAATGCCATCGACTCCGTGAAGTTTTCACTTACGGCGAAATTTCCGGCAGTTTTCAAAGACTAATAAGGTCGTGTCATGAACGTGTGAAAATAAATTAGTCGATGAACAAGGCTTCGCTTTGTGGAGGTGCGAACCAATTTCCTGTACACTCGATCATAAGTCTTTAGGAACTATATCACCAGCAGTGGTAAGTGTGCATTAAAATGTTAGTAAATATTGCTGGGTAATAAATTGCTACATGTATTTATAAACGCCTCGTTCGTTCTGGACATTATTGCTGAAATATTTACTGCGACATAGCGTTTATGACAGGGCAGGGGATGGTGGTGAAAACCACCCACTTAGTTTTTACTTTCTCTTTTTAGTTGTTATAGAGTGCTTTCGAATGTATTATTTTCAACAGAATTTTGTTTTATTTACCCCAAATTATTGTACAGAAAAATGAGTTGGTTTCCCGGTCTTTTCCACACTAAAGGACTTGTTATTCCGATGATAGTATCCCAACCAAAGAGGTTTTCAAACCTTGGTTTAAACGTACGACGCCAGTAAGCGTTACTTACAACAACCAATATGTAATCAACAGTATACTGTGTAAATCTACTATCTATACACATTAAACTTGTTAAAGGCAACTCCGTCGCTTGGTTGGTCAAGTCCAAGTTACTCTACTTGGAATAGCCCTGCCAGCCAAATGCATATAAGGGAAGTTTCCCGGTGGCTGCGGAGAGGTTTTTCAAAGTCGTCAAACGTTTAATACCCTTACATACGACGTTAAACGCCCAATTTTTAAAATATAACTTCTTTTTTTTTTTTCAATTTTTTATCTGATGGCTACAAATCGTTAAACGTGAACGGCGAAACCTTTTTCTCCAAGACCGATAATGTCATGGTAATTAATTTTAGTATTACGGTAGATAGGTCTGACGTAATTTCATATAATTAAGTTGGCGACGTGTTTGTGAACAGGTGACACGGGTATCTAACAAATGGCAAATCATTCAGTTTAGGCAACGTCGTTGCTTGGTGGATGAGCGCTGGAATGCTTAGTCCCCTTCAATGTACACGGAATAGGTTCCATTCCCCCTGTTGACCTTCGGTATATAAGGGAAGTTTTGTGGTTGCTGCAGAGTTCGAGTGATGGTTTTTATGATTTTTTTCCGGGTTGTCCAACATACACTGGCAACGCAAAGTCGTCATATGAGTGACATACCCCTGATTACGACGTTTAACACCAATTAAATAAATTATAAAATCATTCGATGCACGATCACAGTTGTCGTGTAATATACCCATTTCTGATTTTTCCTGTAAACAGTTTTGTTACGTGAAAAGGTGGATAAAGTATTTCATTAAAAAATTTGGTATTCTAGTCAAATTGCCCATACATGTACATATAGTCGTAACTGTCGTAGATATATCCTATTCGCGATTAAAGGCAATTAATATTGTTAATGCAGTATAATCTTGAAAAGCCATTAAGAAAAGCTTGCCTGTCTATTTCCTGAAGATTGTTTCCTGAAGATGAACAGGGGTTTGTGCCTTAGATTCTCCATTGTAACACACTTTTCGAAGTGACAAAGAGTTATTTGATATAAATAGAGATAAATATTACCTAAATATCCAGTAAATGGCATAATATGAGGTAATTTTAGTCTATAGTGGTCTTTTAGAGGGTATTTACACCTGAGAGAGGCATATTTTCAGTCAAAAAACCCTACTGACTAGCCGGCTATATTAGCTCCCAAAATAAAAAAAAGTCAGACAAACTCATGTTTTTGAGCAATTAATACACACAGTGTTTGCATCTGTACACATTTTGGTGAAAAATGCAAAGAAATGCAAATTTTGTAGGTGAAATTGGAGGACTTGTTAATGTAATTCTTAAGACGCCTCATATGTAATATGCGCATAATGTGGGGAAAAACAAAACATAAACAAATAAAAAAAAATAAGAGACAAGAGGAAAATATCAAGTGCTTGGAATGAAGCTTTTGATTAGTAGATGCATAATGCCAAAAATTATAATTCTAGCTACAAAACTGTGGGTGCAGTGACACAAACCTGTATTTGACAAAGTTTTAACAACAAGGCCACAGACCACCATTAATTGTACATAAGCCGTAGTGTTAACGTTTGGTGCCGTAGCTCCTTCCCAAACTTTTGTTGGGCGAAAATCCCTGCCACATACCCTAATCAGTCCTAGTCGAGTACAGGATCAAAAGTTTGACGGGTCGTGATGCTTCAAATTTGTAACTAGCCGCTTGGAAGATGAAGGGGCCTGACAGCCCTGCTTCAGAATGTAAAAAACAGCCGAATCACGCCTCGCGAAATAGTCTCCATACACCAACTGGGACCTATTTAGGCTTTAATATTACACTGACCTCAAAACTCCAGTCAAATGCTGCATATCAATACCAAAAAGTCCACCAAAAATCAATTTGCAAGAGGAGAGAAAAAATAAAGAAAGAAAAACACTTTTTATTTTCAGAACTATTTTCGACCCTAGCAAAGCCAAAGTTGTAATTCCATATATAATACGGATATAGCGTTGACACGGCTGACTAGGACGTCATTGTTAAATGAAGACATGTCCCGTAATAACACGTATAGTAAATGTTACTACGGGGTATGTCTTCATCCGCTCTTGTCATCTCATTTAATTTTAAAAAGCGGTCTTATGATGGGTAATACAAATAAAAGTTTCATGAGTTTGTAGAGAAGTAAATTGATCTCTGTATAAGGCACTCTTTAACAGTACTAGGCTGAAAAGATGTATTTTTGTCAATCATCTCATGGGTGAGGACTCCAGAATTTATAAGAGCAAAATGGTTCAGTACATAATTTATATCTGAAATAAAAAGCTCCTTTTAGGAACACATTTTTTTTTTACTTTTAAGCTCTTTTTAGTGAACAGCTTCTAACACATTGATCTCCTCCCAAAAAATAAATCCGCCAGGGTTTAGTAAATTCTCAGATTTTCTTCGAAACCTCTTTTTTATAATGTTCCTCAATCACTCCAGAGGGCTTCTGGGAAATAAATAGATCGCCATAATGGCCAGAACTGTTTCTCAACTGTTTTATCCTTAAACTTTCTCACCCAGAGTCTGTCAAAAGACGCTTGAGGGATGAATTCAAATGTAAATATTGACTGCTTCATACAAAGGCACAATCACAGGGTATTTTAGCAGATCTTTGTGTCTCTGTTTAAATTTGTCACAAGGACAAACATTTGATGAAAATATAGAAGAGTTGAAGGGAATTTTAACGATTGCGCAAATTCAGCTTGTACCCATGTCCAAACATATTTTAGTGAAGGCTGTTTCCAGTTCACAGTGACAGATGTGAGTTGGGATGATCCTTTGTTTTCCCATATTTATTCATTATATCACAGCAAACATCTGCTACTAGCATAGTGTATTTTCAAGAAAGTAGCGTAACAAACAGTTTTTATTCCCGATGCTTGTTGAGTCATAGATATACCTTCAAAAATAAATACAACACGGAGTTGGCACAATAGCAGAGAATTTAAACTGATCCACGGCATCACCCTAACAAACACACACTTGGGAGGACAGACGATGTCTTTAACATAAAAACACAGTTAATATCAGTTAAATTCATGTCTTCAGATTCAACGTGTGTCTGCATTCAATCCCAAAATCTGCTATGAAATCTCCGGTGGTCCGAATTTAATCTCAACATAATTGAAGTCCGAGTTTTAGGTCCATGTAAGTGCTAACATTGGTTTATGTTAGTGTTGGTCTCCGGTCACATTCAGATAAACGTAAAGATAATTAATTTATGAACCTACATATTTATCAATAATTTACAATTATGTGTATATCAGAGGCATAGAATTAATTGCCAGAGCGAACACTAATTGCATAAATTTGACTTACGTTGAAAGTCTAAATGGTAAGGATTGTAATATGTAAAACAGTTTATTTGATGACTATTGGTAAATATATATATATTTTTTTTTTTTTGTTATATATGTAGAGAAAGAAAATTGTGCTTGCCTCCGCCGGGATTCGAACTCGGGTCTCTGGTAAAGAAAATTGTGTTTGCCTCCGCCGGGATTCGATCTCGGGTCTCTGGCTAGCAGGGCCAATATATATACATTTATACAAAAAATATATATATGCCAGTACCAGATTATCAGAATAACTCAAAACAACAAAACAAATTTATGGGTAATTTCTAGAT
>JAVFBZ010184623.1:0-15069 GCA_032466195.1 Katharina tunicata
ATAGATCGAAGGACTTAAACCTGATAGTCTGTAGATCGTAGGAATTTCGATAGATCATAGATCGTAGGTCTTAGGCCCCATAGTTTTTACATAGCAGGACTTAACCCCGATAGTTTATAGATCGAAGGACTTAAACCTGATAGTCTGTAGATCGTAGGAATTTCGATAGATCATAGATCGTAGGTCTTAGGCCCCATAGTTTTTACATAGCAGGACTTAACCCCGATAGTTTATAGATCGAAGGACTTAAACCTGATAGTCTGTAGATCGTAGGAATTTCGATAGATCATAGATCGTAGGTCTTAGGCCACATAGGTTTTACATATCAGGACTTTAATACGATAGTTTAAAGATCGAACGATTGTTAATAGATCGTAGGATCATTGAATAATCTACAGATCCTCGGATTTTAACCGGTTAATCTGTAGATCGTAGGACTTCGGCACTTAAATCCGATAATATGTAGATTGCAGAAATTAAGCCCCATAGCCTATAGATCGTAAGACTTCGTCTAGATAGACTTTAGATTGTATGACTTAAATCCGACAGTCTGTAGATTGTAGGAGTTAAACCCGATACTCTGTAGATCGCAGGACTTCAACCCCATTGCCTGTTGATCGTAAGACTTCACCAAAATAGTCTTTAGATCGTATGACTTAAACCTGATAGTCTGTAGCTTGTAGGAGTTAAACCCCATAGCCTGTAGATCGTAATACTTCAACTATATAGTCTTTAGGTCGTATGACTTAAACCCGTCAGCCTGTAGATCGTAGGAGTTAAACCCCATAGTCTGTGTAGATCGCAGAACTTAAACACCATAGCCTGTAGATTATAAGACTTAAACTTAAACTAGGAGTTAAGCCCGATAGTCTGTATATCGTAGGAGTTAAACCAGATAGTCTGTATATCGTAGGAGTTAAACCTGATCGTCTGTATATTGTAGGAGTTAAACCCGATAGTCTGCAGATCGTAGGAATCAAACCCGATAATCTGTAGATCGTAGGACTTAAAACCGATAGTCTTTAGTTGGTGGTACTTAAAGCAGATAGTTTATAGACGGCAGGGCTTAAACCCGATAGTTTATAGATTGTAGGATTTAAATCCAACAGTTTGTAGATCGCAGAACTTAAACCCGATAGTATGTCGATCATAGGATTTTTACCCAATATAATATAGATCGTAGGTCTTAGGCATATAGTTTTTACATAGCAGGACTTTAACACGATAGTATATAGATCGAACGACTCAAACCCGATTGTCTGTAGATCGTATGACTTATACCTGATAGTTAATAGATCGCAGGCCTTTAGTTTTTACAAAGCAGGACTTTAACACGACAGTAAGTTGATCGCAGTTCTTAAACCCAATAGTGTGTAGATCGCAGAACTCAAATCCGATAGTTGATAGATCGTAGAACTCAAACCCGATAGTTGATAGATCGTAGGACTCAAACCCGATAGTTGATAGATCGTAGAACTCAAACCCGATAGTTGATAGATCGTAGAACTCAAACCCGATAGTTGATATATCGTAGAACTCAAACCCGATCGTATGTTGATCGTAGGACTTAAACCCGGTAGTTGATAGATCGTAGAACTCAAACTCGATAGTTGATAGATCGTAGGGCTTAAACCCGATAGTATGTTGACCGCAGGACTTGTTCTAGGGTTCATTGATTTTCTACATTATGGCTCTTGATTATACGTTATTTTGTTCCAAGCATTCAAGCAGAGATTTAACCTGTTTGATCGATGCACCTCACTACACAAGCGCCTATCTTAAAGTTTATCAATACTTGAAAAGAGGTATAATAAGTTTCTCGTATATTCGTCTGTGGCGATGTTATATGGAAATGTCACACAACAAAGGTAAGTTGAGGGCCAGTGGTAAGTTCTGTATTGAATTTGACTACCTAAGTGCATGAAAGACATAAGGAAAATCCTGGTTCATCCCCCTACCGCCCTAAACTAGCAAATGAGCATTATGGTTCATCCCCCTACCCCCCTAAACTAGCAAATGAGCATTACCCTATGTATGTTTATCTGAGCGTGTCAAAGGTAAATTAAACAGAACTCGAGAAACGTGGAGTCAGGTAAGCTTTGGGGAACATTTAAATCTGTTCGTTTTTCTTTCCAACTAAAAACCTGGAACCTTAGCGCGACATCGGCAAACATTTTTGGGGTGTGTAGGGGGTGGGTCTGTTTTCCTTAATGTAAAGAAAGGTTTCGTTTTGCAATAAATGTTTTAACAACTAACACAGTAGCACAATCTATGCTACCACGGTATAGTTTTGTATAGTACAAATCGTACTTTTTTGGCTTGGAAATTATGCAAAACAAACTAACCCTTTTTTCTATTTATGCCAATAGGGTCAATACTTTTAAATATAGCATGGCTAAGAAAGAGTGTGGGAAGGAAAGGTTACGTGACTCTTTTAACTCTCCCTTACCTGAATCGTATCGGTTACAATGGTTATAGTCACCTAAAGCTCGACGAGTTGACGAGTTGGGCGCTATAACCAGACACACAAGAAAGCCATAGAATAACACTTGTATAACTTCAATATAACTGTGTCGTTAAGTGTGCGATTTAAATATACTTAGGCTAACGTTTCTCTGATAAACACGAACATCAAAATATTCTCCATTCTATATAATTACTGACGAACTTACTTTATAAACCATCCTCTCTCTCTGGCGTTCATTTTCCCGTTAAATCTGATGCTGGTGTGTTAAATATCTCTTATCACGTCAGAAACGTCCATTTATTACGGCAGTTCGAATGGTAAGTGTTGCGTTAACGGAATGATACACAAGCAAGTAAGATTCTAAACTATAATGTTAAATATCTGCGAAAGGTAAAAAAACACAGGTTTGCTTAAACATACATAGTAGATTGCAATTTATACGTCTTGGAGGATTCTACATATTAAAAAAGCATGACAATTTATGTAATGTAATATAGACCAAATCGCCACATGTATCGTGACATTTATATATGGTCCTCTCAGCTGTCTCTGTTCACTGACTCCCAGCTGATCCGTGTATATGGCGCTGGTTCTCCTTTTTTCTCTCTCTTTTTCTCTCTCTCCAAATCTCTCTATCACTATTGTTTGTTTTTGTTTTTTCTTTTGTTCTACACCGAATGATTTTATAAAAATTACTCATTAGTCGAATTCTAATAAACCATACAACCATACTTTTCTACATTACCATAGTCCCTCATTTAGATTCAGGGCATGGATCTGTCTTTTGAAAAGAGGCAATGTTTTCTCTCTTCGCCACGTCACTGCAAGGCCCAAACTCCACAATCGTATCCAACCTTGAAAAATAACAACACCAGGCCGTTCACGCTCGTTAAGGGTTTTATGTGTTTATGCTTGAATTAGATGGAGTGGGCTCGGTAAAGTCTAAAGGCTGGTTTAATAACTAGATGGTGAATTCAATAGTATAAACTGAAATTCTTGATAATCGGTATATGCGCCTTCCAAGCTAGTTCTATAGTAAAACAGATACGAAAGCGAATGTGGTTGGATGGAAAGCAAAGGCGCATCAGGAAACCGATTTGCTGTGGTGTCCTGTATTTCGTCCTGTTAATACGCTGTTCCTGGTGTGCTGCCGTTAAGAGTGGTTTATTTCAGCTATGATAGGCTGGCACCCCATCATATCAGTGAAGTAAATAAAGAAACAGAAACAAAAGCAAATGTGTGTGGTTTAAACAACAAATTCTAACTGTATGCTTACCATAATACTGTTGCATAGCCGTGACTTCATGGGCTTCGAGTGTCAAACAAATCTCGCACATATTCAAAAACTATTTTTCTAGATATATTTTATATTAAATCTCCTTGTCTTACAGATTACATTGTGAATAAACAAGACAATCCAGGATGGGTGGCCGTTGTAGAACTGTACTAAGAGGGTTGAAGCAGAACATTCTATTGATCCTCATGATACTTGCTATGGTTGTGGGCATCGCACTGGGATTGGGCCTCAGATATGTCCAGCCTCCTTTGACCAAAAGGGATATATTCTACCTTAAATTCCCCGGGGATCTTCTGCTTCAAATGTTGAAGATGCTGATATTACCGTTGGTCATATCGAGTTTGATATCAGGAATAGCTGCCCTGGACCTGAAGCAATCAGGCCGGATAGGTTTGAGAGCTATAGTCTATTATCTCACCACCACCTTTATAGCTGTTGTCATCGGTATATTATTGGTGGTCACCATACAACCGGGCACTAGGGGCTCAAAAGATGATGTTCCAAAAGCCGGTAAAGCCAAGATCGTTAACACTGCCGACGCTCTACTGGACTTACTCAGGTTGGTATATTACATGGTAGTCTTGGTAAACTTTAAGCTTGGCATACTTTGTAAATTATCTCGCTTATTTCACATTATTGTTATGAGATGGTTTGTATTTAGCACGCTCATATATATTTTAAATAAATGCTAACTGAGAACCAGCATCTGATGCTATGGATGCAATTTGCTAAGAATTGGTCACTGCATTGTCGACCCATATTAAGAAGCGAAATTTGAAATTCCTGACTGCACTATTTCTTGGTGCTTTATTCGGCACAACAGCTCACCCAATCAAGACGAGTGGAAAACCACTTGCAGAATAGGAATGTATGTGTTTGTATACACCATGAAGAAGGTGGGCAGATATAGATCATGCCATATCGTCCCTTCAACAGCCTTCGTTACTTCCCACCATCTAAGTCCACACATACAACACCCAGCATACCTTTCCCAAATGCTTAAAGTAACATACGCACTCAAAAGAATTTTGCACTGTCACAGAATGTCATGAAAAATTGATATTTTCTCAAGAAGTACAAGTTAGAGGCTTTCCAATAATTCCAACCACACATTTGTAGGTTGCAGGAGAGTTTTATAATAACTAAAAAACTAAAAACTGAATTTTCTGTCAGAATATTATTATGCGGATGTGTGAATCAGCTGTCATAACTGAGCCACCCTAAGATGTACCGACGCTACACCAAGTCATACGTTAAGTAGCCCCGCCCCCATCCACTATTCAAAATCTTAACTCATTCCATATAAGGTCATGAACTCATGGCATACGAGGACAAATGGCCGGCCTTCCTTACGCTGAAGTCCAATTATTGCATGATTTTCTCCTGGCTATTACTAGCCTTGAACCAACTTACTAATTTTCATTTTAAAGCAATTGTTTTAGTTTATGCACAAACTGCAAAGTTGGTTAAAATCAAGGCAATAAGAATTTGTTGTAAAATCCTAATTTGAGTGCTTAGTTACTTTAAATAACGCGACAAAATTAGCCTAAATTTGATTGGCAAAATAAAACTTTTAATCTGAATAAATCATTTCAATCAAACAATTTACAAAGGCCTGGTAAGTATTGGACTAATTCACTAACCTCAGAGCCACATATTGAATTTAACTTGTCGCTTATAGTCGGCTTTTTGGACGCATTACCTCTTGATAACATGGGCTATTTCACGAGGACAGTTTGCTGAAGGCTTTTGTAACAATTGTTTCCTAATGTATTAGGTTGCGTTCTATTTTTCATGATATAACTATTATTGTATAATTGATATTTAACTGCGAATAGTACATGTAAAGAGGGATGACCTATATCATTTGAAATTTCCACAATATACTTATTGTAGCTCAAATAGAACATGGATAATTTACCGCCACTAAGTACACTTTTTTAATTGTTGTTCTCCGACTCACCATTGCTTTTGATCTTTCCCGATGCCGTTGAAAAGGCATATTGTTCTATGAAGGGAACGAAAGTGGGTTTCTCACACAGTGCTGGAAAAGTGGGAGTTGATTTAATTAACACACATGAAGCTATTCCAATGAATTTCACACATAAATATAAAGGACAGACAGCCGCCATAGAAAACGCCTCGACGAGACTAGCTAACACCACTTGACAACAAGACGTTCATGAAAACTATTTCTATTAAGGCATGTAGTGTACGTACTATCGCCTACAAAAGCGTGACATGTGAATTGTATATAAAATTGGGACAAGATGTGTTTGCTTAAAGCAGGCTGTTCAACGGGTCAGTTTTGAGTAAATCCTTTTAACGGAGCAGGAAATCATCATGTTGCTCTAATAAATATAGTTATGTCTAGTGTTCTACCACCATCAGTTAAACAAATATCACTACCCATGGCCGACTATTACTCCTACACTGACAGGTTTCTGTCGTTGCTTACCTGAGTCTTCTCGATTGTGTTACCTGTTTACACCATTCAAGTGCGAGATGACTATCCCTAAGGCTACGGCTACGTCTAAACGATGCTCAAATTTGATCTCCATGATCAGTTTTTTAATTAAAGTACTACTACAGTTAAAATGCTATCAATCTTCAAGGCGGAAACATTGGTACGAAGCCTTGGCCATCGAATAAAATAAAGAAATCTAAGTACACAAAAGAAAAAGCTACCTTCAAGAAACGTTTTTAAAAACTAATTATCAATCATTTCCAATATTTTGTTGTTTCTATTTGCCAGGGTCAGTTTTCCTGATAATCTCATTGAAGCATGCTTTCTAAAGGTGAGTACGGAGAACGTTATCTGCACTCTCATCTCTGAACATTATATAGCGACTACGGCACAGCTGAAGTGTTACGTTTGGTTCTGCAATCGTAATGTTTTTGTCTAGAAGTGTTACTTTTGGATCGGCAAGATTTGCGTGTAACTCTGTGTAACTCTGTAACCGCTATGATATGGTGTTGAATCATTATGGGCTTGGTTATGGCTGGGCCTCCCACTCTTAACATTCAATGAACGATTCCTTGATTCCTTCCATTTGCACTCAAATCTTGGATTATTTATGATCAGTGCGAATGAAATATGATGGATATATTTTTTATTAAGGTTAATATATAGAGGGTATTACACACAGAAGTTTGAATACCATTAGTATTGCTCGAGTGAGTGGTGGAAATGATATCGCACCAGACACGAAGTGTTGAGTACCATTCACGTAAACAATGATTATAATGGTATTCAAACTTAGATGTGAAATATTTGTATCGAGTGACGAGAAAAATGGCGTGACGACATTATCCCATGGGGCATATTTATAAACATAAAATGTGTGGTTTCCACGGCCACATTTCTTTTCAGAAATAGGTATACCTGGATATAGACGATGTGAACAAGATATAAGCTAAACCACTTACACAGGGCTTTCAAATTTTGCATACGCATTTATTTCACACTGAACTACATTCCGATTTAAAATGGGGTTGATTTCGATAAAATTTGTTGTTCCATGGCAACATATATTTTCAGAAATAGGTAAACCTGGATATAGACAATGTGATTAAGCTAAACTGCATCACAGAGGTCTCTACAATTCACATACACATTTATCTTACACAGAACGACATTCCTAATTTTTAAAATGGGGTCATTTCTCTAAATTTTGTGGTTTCCATGCCTACATTAATTTTTTAACATAGGTATACCTACATTTAACCTATTTAATCAAGATATATACTGAAATGATTCACACTAGTTCACAAGAGTTTCTATATACATGTTTCTCACACTGATCAACATTCGTATTGATGATGACATAATTTCTCTGAAATGTGTAGGTCCAATGGCAACATTTAATTGTTTAACTTTGTAAACTCGTATACAGACTGTGTGAACCAATATAAGCTAAATTGTCTCACACACATGTCACAGGGTACCTACAGGAAAACTAATAATCAATAAAATAGTTGGTATGCAGGGTACATGGACAACTGCAACAGGGAGACACTGTCCAACCGAGACTGAAAGGTTGATATGGTGATGCCAACGTCCCTCGTTTACTCAAATCTTGCGTAGCACTTGCAATGCTACATATTAAAATTACTACGTCTCAAATAAAATGTGACTTTAGACCAACACTTTGAACAATTTGGGGTAACCTTGAGAAGACTCTCTTTGTCCATCTCTCCCAAACAGCCTGCCTCCAATCATAGTAAATACACAGCATCAATCACATTTGTTCATCTTCCATATGCACCTACAGTTAACATGGACTCTGGGCTGTGTTGTTCAAAAGTTTAACCAGACTTAAGCCTCTTGTTTTATCGATTTCGACTGTTGCGTGGTAAAAATGAAAAGCGCCCGCATGCAACGTCATACAAGAAAGGAAGGCATTTGACGCAAAATAATTCGAAATGAAAAAAATGTTATTCCACATTAGTGAAATTCCTGATATATCAGCAACATATAAATAATAATTATTGCTTCTGTTTTTAACTTTAGTATTACCGATTCAGTTCGTTAAACATTTACATTGTCCTTGGGTTGTTGGGTGTTTTTTCGTTACACAGAGAGTCACTCAGCAGATTGAAGTTGAGGTAAAGGAGACGGAAGCAAAGATAAACGAAACGATGAACATGACTGAATATAACTCGACACTGGACTGGTCAATGAACATGAACCAAAACTCATCAAACGAAACCACAGAGCAAGTGAACCAACCTAAAGGTAAATGTCCAAAACACTTCATCTCAGAGACTTAATTCAGCCCCGTCATTGATATTATTTGAGTCATTGTCAACATTTGGTGTATTTAATTTTCGTTTATTGTACTCCACTTGGACGAGTTTCCTAGGACATATTGTCCGGTGTACACCAAGGCGTTGGAAGAGCCCGCAAACAACCCGTTTGTGAAAAGTGATGAGTGATGATAAAGTTTGTTTATTAAGTGCTCTGGAAATGAGATGCATGTATTTTTAAATTTCATTTTCTGTCTCATTCCAGAATATGATCCGAAGGTGGGTCCAGAAATTGGCATGAACGTATTGGGTCTTGTTGTTTTCTCCATTTTCTTTGGTTGTGTTGTGTCCAGAATGGGAGAACGGGGGAAAATACTTAAAGATTTCTTTGAGGCCCTAAACGAAGCAACCATGCAGCTTATTACTCTGGCTATTTGGTAAGAACGTCTCGTTTTTATAACTGTACGATATATATAATTCGATTTTTATTTTATTTATTTTTTTTTTTTCGCAAATGTAGAGAAAGAAAATATGTATGCTTCTACCAAAGTATATCGTGGCTCAGCAATTGGTTCGGGCCTTCTTTTGTATACGCCATAGAGCTAATGTGTTAATATTTTAACTTACTAATCAGCCATTTTACCTCCCCTTCTTTTCTCAGGTATTCGCCTATTGGTGTGTTATTTCTAATCGCTGCTAAGGTAGTAGAAATGGAAGACCCCGAAATCGTATTCAGCCAGCTAGGATATTACTGCCTGACAGTAATCGCCGGATTGATCATTCACGGTTATTTGGTATTACCGCTAATCTTTTTCATAGCTACCAGGAAAAATCCATACAAATTTATATATGGAATGCTTCAAGCAATTGTAACTGCCTTGGCCACAGCCTCAAGGTGAGTGAACTTTTCATATTGTGCTTGTCTTCGCGATTTGTTTTATTTTTTCCGTGTTACAGGTGTTTTTCTTTCCTTATCGGTTGTACTCTAGACACTTTCTTGCGTCGCCCAGTTTTGCCTCTTGTACTTAGTCTTGTGCCGTGCTCATCTTTTCATCTATAATTGCACTATTTCCGTATGTTACACTTCAAAGGGAAGACCACCGATTTTCGACCAGATTTCACTATTTTCCATGTGTCATTAAAAAGATATATGCCCGCACTATATTAGTCGTGAAGTCAGCATAGAGGACGGGCTATTATAAATATCGGTAGTGACGTCACTGGTTCTTACACACTATATGGTTTTAGCAATTTCTCGTTACTTCGCTGTCATCACTTAGCTCGGCCGTGATAGGTGTATGAATATGTATCAAAATGGTAGATTTTGTTCGCCGGAAGCCTACTTACCACCATATGGACAATGAACACGTAATCAAATATCGGTAAATCGAGCGAATTCATATGGCTTTAGATGCACAATATTTAGTTTAGGAGTAAATTGTGTTCTGAATGTAAAACAAACGGAAACTGTGTAATCTGTCTACATTGGCAGATTGACCCACAAGCTGTGAAAAAGTTCAGGCCAAAATGGCAGAAACGTCCGAGATGATGTGCGCAGTACATTCAATGGCTTCCGAGTGTGGTTTTAGTGTACAACAACATTCAGATATTGAACTAAGACAGCCATATCGATAAAACCAACATTATTCGAAAAACCATGTTTATGTTATAAGCGCATCGACTTAACGTCATATAGTAAGAGATGATCGCATGAGCCAATTTTCGACTGTTATTCAGCTTTGTGTATACGGTACTTGGAGTGAATACAAGTGAGTCTAGGGGTTCGAGTGCTTTCTCCAGGAGGCCGGTAAATGTAAACATAGGTGTGCCTCCGTACAAGTTTTATCTCGCAAAGTATGATCTCCATTTACATAGCAGCATGTTTACATGATTTGTTTTTAGTGTATTTGTATATACGTAACTTAAGGGCGTTTCAAAACTGTATAATCCTTGCCGTAAGATAGCTTGAGCTATAAAAACCAACACTATTTCAATGCCCATGTTCATTTTATACGCACATCGGTCAAACGTCATAGGACTAATGTTTGGACATGATCGCATGGAACACATTTCGACTATACTGTTATTCAGCTGTGTCTATGGTTGACTGATTTCTGACAGCACATCATAAGTTCTCCCAGCGGTTTTTATTTTTTATAAAACTAAGTGAATATTTTCTTAGACCGAAATATTTTATCTAGTCTATGCAAAAAGTTTTGTTCGCTCCCCAAAAATTTGTCTTCTTGCTATTTTTTTGTCTACGGGGATAAAACTATAAAGTGAGCCTGAGGAATTCGAGTGCTTTCTCTCCACGCGCCTGGTCAAAGTACATCCAGCTGTGACGGTTAGGAATTAAACGCCCTGTATAGTTACGTATATACGGATATACTAGAAACAAACCACTGAAATATGCTTGTATCTATATGTAGATAATACTTTGCGATATAAAAGTTTCTGAACCGTTAATATTATCAGTATTGAAAAATAATATTTCTGTAAGCTTCAATTTACTTTAATGTTAATGCCGTTGTGTATCTGATTTACTGAAGTCACTATACCTATATTTATAATAGCTCGATCTCCGTTATGCGCACACTGTTAGAAGAACCTGGTCACTCCAATCAGACAAAGTCTGGTCACACCCTTTTCGACCGGCAAAAAACCTGGTCACAAAAACCTGGTCGAAATGTCTGACCAGCAAAAGCCTTGTCGCTCATCGTCCAATAGAAGGCCCAACCAGTTTTTTCTTGGTCAAAAGTATATCTCGACCATATAAATCTTGGTCACTTTTTTTGCCAGTTTTTTTTTGGTCGCTGGTATAAGTAGGATTCGTAGAGCGACCAGGTTTTTAATGGTCAAAAGCTTGTCTTAACCATATAAATCTTGGTCACTTTTTTTACCTTGGGACTAAATATGTCTTTTAAATTACACTTGGAAAATTGTGAAATCTGGTCCTCAATCGATCTTCTTTATCTTTAAGGTGTAAGGTTGTTTTATTTCAACTATATACGTTAGAACCAACCTCTTTTATTGTCTCTTCTTTTGTGCAGCTCCGCAACATTACCGGTGACAATGTCGTGTTTGGAGGAACGGAACAAGGTAGACCTGCGGATAGCTAAATTTGTTGCCCCAATAGGCGCCACAATAAACATGGATGGAACAGCCCTGTATGAAGCTGTTGCTTCTATATTTATTGCTCAGATCAACGGAATAACGCTGGGCGTCGGACAGGTCATTACAGTCAGGTAAGAACAGAGAAAGACACCTTCTTACTTTTCGTCTTGAATTAAATTATTTAGTTGCCTTAATTTTCTTCATTTTAATGTTATGGTAAGGATATAGACAACCTAGACAATTCTTGTTGACGCTTTATTTTTGCATAAATTCCCCCCGTAATTACCTGCTGTGTTTATTTACACTATATTAAGTCTTGCTGGACCCCTAGGTCGATTTTGAGTGAAATGTTTTTTCAAAACCTATTATGAAAACGAATATCAATCAGAAGCATATATATCTATATATTTTTGAAAAGCTTGGATTCCCAGGATTATATGTTAATGTTTTGAAGATCGAGTTATTATTTCTCAATTAATTACAAATTGATAACATGTCGACAGAGAAAAATACAGTGCATTTTTCGAGTCCAATATCTATATCACCAAATAAATTAGTTTATGTAATAGAATAGGCCTTGAACCAAAAAACAGTGCCTCATTTTTGTTTTTTTTTTAGATTAGAAAATTTCAGTAGAAGTTTTAGTCTATGCAACCTTAGTCAAGCTTAATACAACGCAAAAAACATCTTTCAGAGCATATTTTTTAAAATATAGGACGAACTTATAAAATCTGAGGCATTTTTTTTTTAGCCCATACTGTCTCCTTTATAATGCAACAAATTTGAAGTTTCTACGATGAGCGGTTTTCAACAAATATGCGTTCAAAATGTAGAATGTGCTAAAATCTGAAATGCCTGAAATGGCCAATTAAAGTTTTATGGGAAAAAATACACATTTCCTTTCCATTTATCTAAATCTACGCTAAAATATTGAATTTAAAAGCAGGAATCGCATGTATCATGTATACACGTATGTGGTTATGAAGGTTTGAATTCCTAATTGTCCCAAAAAGTTGGATTATAATAGATTTTTTTACAATAAAATCTGTGTTCGTTTGATGAGCAGATTATTGTCACACCTCAGTCACAGCAGGCGGGTGAGTAGATGTCAATACAGCTATTGATTATAAATAGAGAGGCGATCAAGTGGTCAATACACAATTTGCAATTTTTCGCCAGCATAAAGTTTGAATGCTAGACTTTTAGTTTAAGGGAGTGAAAAAATTCGTCCATTTTGAGCCCAAAGGGTCCAGCAAGACCTTATTAATGTCTGTCCCATACCAATGAACCGTCACCCCAAACCGCTCACTAGCCTTTTATTAAATAGAAAAAAGAGTCTCTGATCCATAACGGCTTCAGATCTGCAGTGTCCTCAAGCAAGACATTTTTATTTCACGCCAGTTTATCAGATCATAATCTAAGACCACACTGACTGCCGTGTTTTCTTTTTTTTTTTCTTTTCTTTCTGTACAGTTAATATATAGACATCATGTGAACACTGGATCACTAAAACACACTTACCTCTATGCAAAATCTTCATTGATGCTAGATACGAATATTGAGGGTTAATTATACCCATTGGCGGACTGGCCAGGTTGTCAGGTTGCCCGATGGCAAGTGGGCCCCTGACAATGTGGGCCCACCTTGGAAATTACAAATAATTACAAGTTAAAATGTAACATGTAATAACATTTTAACAGCATGAACATAGGCTAGAGGTTTTAATACATTTGATGTTCGAGGGTCACTTCTAATTGGCCTTTATATTCCCCTTTCTAAAAATTTACGTTAAATAACTATATTAATTAGATTTTTTTTCGAGGATACTTATAGTATTTAGGAATATATTAATAACTAGTTTTCAATAAATGACATACACAGTTACAAATACAGTATTTTCTTCGTGTGTTTAAATATTGGGTTTAAAAAACTTTTTAAATGTTTGCGAAAGACACAGTAAAGACAAAAGTGGAGGCATAAATTAGTCTGACAGAGATGTCACCAGCTACAGTTAGCGACTGCAATTTATCTTACTTAATTTTAAGTAGTGGGACGAAATCTAAATATTGTTTCAAAATATATGAACAAATTATAGGTGTGGCTCCAGGCCGCTTCAGTTAACATAAAACTGACCAAAAGTGAGATTAATTGATTGATTGGTGTTTAATGCCGTGATCACGGATATTTCACATATATGATGGCTAAGTATTCCAACAACAAAAAAACACTTATACTCACACATTCTTAACTGTGTAGTCACTTTATTTGTGATTAAGTGTTAGCTCTGTTGGAAAGACAATGTTCCACCAGTTCAAAGTATGACAGCATAATTTTTAGCTCAAAACGTGAGCACCTATAACCAGACGTTGCATAGTATAGTACGATATATATAACTATCTAGTGATTCATGGGATCATGAGCGAACGGTCACTTCTAGATTTTGGAGACAACTTTGCTTGTAGATTGTGTGCAAGGGTCGGACTTACTTTTGAAAATGTAGTTAGCCCAAGTTTTATGCGAGTGATTTAATTGGTCAGTTTTAAACCCTTGAACTTTCTTTCGTTCGGATAATTCAAAGAAAACCAGTTGCTTTGCACGTACTCACACCATATTTATAGGAAGACTTAAGTTATAATTATGTCTGAAGCGATTTTAGTATTATGCTATATTGTAGCTGATTTTTCTCTCTAATGATAGTTCTTTTCAATGTTTATTTAATGACACTATGTGAATTCCCTTATTCCAATAACATATCATTTATTTACTGAGATTTATTTATTAAGAAACGTTGCCGAGCGAAGACAAATGTTTCTACCAATTTCTCTTGGAGGCACCGCTGCATGAGTGGGTCTTTAGCTAACAAAAGCAAATAAACAACACACTGGACCATTTATTTCAACTATCACATTAATTTAATTTCGTATATCAAGCAAACCTCCACAAAAATGATGAAAATAAATTTCAATCAATCTGATTATGCTCATAAAATTATTGTTTGAAACAACTGTTCCAGGTACCAGGTAGTTTCAGGTATTTATTCGAGTTTCGGGTTGATTTCGAAGATCATGCTATCAAACGGCTCACAGTGATATATACGTTCGCCACACAAACGTCTTTTGAGAAATGTCTTAAATTCTAAATGAATGAAGTAAAGCGGGTAATTTTAAATAACAGTTTTTATATTCTGTATGAACATTAGGTATCTACTACCAGTAATATGTACAATACCAATGACGTATATGTTGTACCTTAGATATTTGGATGATATATTTATCCTTTGGCAACATTCTAGAGATGATCTAAATCTCTTAATCTCTACTTTAAATCAACATGATCCAAATATTCAACTTCAAGCTACTATAAGTCTGTCTAGTGTAGATTTTTTGGATGTTACAGTCTACAAAGGTGTCAATCTCGCTGTAACAGGGATGTTGGATTATAA
>JAVFBZ010184644.1:4070-15064 GCA_032466195.1 Katharina tunicata
TCAGTTTCGGTGCCACCAACTGAGCCACAACCTGGACCAATTCAGTTTTCATGCCACCAACTGAGCCACAACCTGGACCAATTCAGTTTCGGTGCCACCAACTGAGCCACAGCTAGGACTGATTGATTTTCCGTGCCACCAACTGAGCCACAACCTGGACCAATTCAGTTTTCATGCCACCAACTGAGCCACAACCTGGACCAATTCAGTTTCGGTGCCACCAACTGAGCCACAGCTAGGACTGATTGATTTTCCGTGCCACCAACTGAGCCACAACCTGGACTAATTCAGTTTCCGTGTCACCAACTGAGCCACAACCTGGACCAATTCAGTTTCCGTGCCACCAACTGAGCCACAACCTGGACTAATTCAGTTTCCGTGTCACCAACTGAGCCACAACCTGGACTAATTCAGTTTCCGTGCCACCAACTGAGCCACAACCTGGACTAATTCAGTTTCCGTGCCACCAACTGAGTCACAGCCTGGACCAATTCAGTTTCCGTGTCACCAGCTGAGCCACAGCCTGGACCAATTCAGTTTCCGTGCCACCAACTGAGTCACAGCCTGGACCAATTCAGTTTCCGTGCCACCAGCTGAGTCACAGCCTGGACCAATTCAGTTTTAAGTAATGAATTAAACTAACCAATTTTCTGCCATCTGGTGTGAAATAGTAAACATCAGCAGGTTTTCTCTTGGGCTGCCCTGTTTTACTGTACTCTTCATAAACTCCTCGGATTACCAACTCTCTCTTCCACCCTAGAAAATAACCAAGTTGTGTATATGTACGCCTTCTAAAGCCCAACAAACCTATCTTAAACTAGTCTTTAAAGTATAGTAACAGCCTAGAAGAAAGATAACTCTTTTTTTATTACTCAATATTTCGGTTTACTCGATAAAGTTTAAAATAAGGCAAAATGTTCATTCAAAATTAGGCCTGTGGTGTTATGGCGAATGGTACTTGTTCTGTCTAATGAAACGAAAGGCAGACACGTTTTACCAACGAAAGGTTGCTGAATTTTCCAATGTAGACAGTCTTATCGTTAGATTTTTAAATCACATATATACAAGTCTTTTTTTGCTGCATGTGTAATCCAATCAAAGGCTGGCTTTTTGCAGTGTTGACATTTGGACGAATAGAATTCACCGACGCACATTTATGGGTGGCATGACTCGTAGCTTATGGAAGACTTGAAAATCCTGGTTCCCCGGCCTCTCCATCTCTATAGAAGCTGGGACCAGGATACATTGTTTTGACACGTGATTTTACTTTCAGTTTGACAAATATCATTGTCTTTTTATCCAATCATAATGCTAGGTTAGGTTAACATCGGAACACAACTGTGCTCTCCCTGTAAACATCGATACCATCGACAAACACACACGTCAGGTACACTTACCTTGATCTATAAATACATACGACCAATTGCCTAATTAAAAGTTTTTTTTATTAAATACTATGGGTTTGTTCAGACAGATTGAGTTTTGCTTGGACAAATCTGCGAAATAGTCGGGAATTGTCCGATGTCCGACCGTTATTTCCCGCCCAGACTGCTGTAAAAAAAAACGTCTATCTTTTACCGCGATGTATAAGACGCACTCTAAATAAACCACCCATTTTCTTTGAAAAATAGTGCGTCTTGTACACGGGCGAATACGGTATCTTTCTTCGATTTGATACTATAATTGACTAGATTAAACCCCTCAGTGAATGTCCTGATAAGTACATGTACATGTAAGCCGGTCACAGTTATGTTTTCCCCAGTCCCAGATTACAGAGCTTAACATTTCTGATCTGCAAATAAAGGCTTTATGGATAACAACTTCTTTATTTTTTTCTCAAGCAATGTTTCGATACAGATACTAGTTCTGTTATCGAGCATACGGTACTAGTATCTGTATCAAACGTCGCTTGAGAAAAAAAATAGAAGTTGTTCTTCCTAAAGCCTTAATTTTTTATGTCTTGTCAGTTTCTAATTGCCTCTTAAAGATGTGGCATGTTGTTGCTATCTACTTTAAAAATAGAAAGAGAAAAAAAATATATAACAAGTAAGGAGATAAATATGAAAGGCATCTCAGATAACAGCATATATGCTTGAAATAACATAAGAGTTGACATTGAATATACTCGAAGTTCAGATATCATACTGAAATATGAGAATCCATGAAGTTGTCACAGTTGTGTACACTTGATCTGAAAATACTGTAGAATTGTTGCTCACCTTTTTCAAATGGCATTTTTAAAGCCTCGGGATCCCCATCCAAATCTCGTGTTGACCCTAGATAAGCAAAAACAAGCACTAGTATACAATTATATTTTACAGACATAGAGGCCATTGAAAGAATATTGATGAAGTATAAATCTGTATAAGATAACAGATGAAAAAAAAATCATTTTACATGGACTTAATAAAAAAAAACGCTGCATTCTTCTTTTGAGTTTGATTATGCTATTGTCAACAAAACTAAAATAGGAAAGGGACAGGAGAAAGAGCAGAAATGTCAAAGAGAAGGAAATGTTTTCGAATTGAAGAGTAACCCCAGGGCTTTAACGAACTGTGGTGTCCACCAAGATCTACCTGATCCTTTCCCAGAGCCCATATTTCTGCAGCAATATTTACCTGGCTTTTCTCAGAATGAGTTACACAACTATAACAGTTACAGGGATAAATCAGTTTTGTCAAAATTGAGACATTTCTGGTTTTTCACCTGAAGCTTTTGTATGTGCTCAAGAAAATAATTACCATAAGCCTCTTTCCATTCTATTTCAGAGCCAGCCATTGGATTGACAGTCTTTACTGTTAATGATTTTCTTTTCTTCTTTTTGGCTCGGGATTCAGTGTACTCGTCATAATCTTCATCATCCTCATCATCATCATTATTTACATCCTTAACAGAGTTATTACCACCATTGTCAGTACTGAAAGTCTCCTTAGTTATGCTCTCACAGATCATTGTCAAAGTTTCGTCTTCTAAATCAGACCCAGTTCGTGTGTCTTTTAATCTTTCTACGCTTATTTTTTCTTCTGGAGGCTCAGGTGTCACAATGGTATCATTACTTTGATCTGCTTTGACCGTTGACAGAACCCCATCATTACCATCCAGATCCTCATTATCATCACTTATGTCTTCTGTTTGACATTCCATTTCATGGGATATCATGTCTGACTTAACCGAGTCTTTCTTGCCTAGGCCATTCTCCATTTGATTCAAATCTTTCCCTAATTTTGATGGCTGTTCAAGTCTGTCCACATTTTGAGTGACGCCACTCTCTAAATCACCGTTAGGAGTTTCCGTTAATAAATTTTCTTTGCCAGCCTTATTTTCTTCAGAATGTTTTTGTTTGTCCTCTGCTTCTGAAATACTTTCAGTATCATTTTGTTCCACTTTAAATTCCGATCGCCTGACGTCGTTTTCTGCATGCTCATTAATTCCATCAGACGGCTGAGCAATAGGAGGAGTCTTAACATAAGCATGTTCATGAAGGTGAATATTAACATTATCACCTGGTGGACTATGGGATATCCCTTCTTCCTCATTCATAGATTCATTGTCAGAATCATTTTCCGCCAAATTTTGAATTTGAAATCGATCATCATCTGAGCTTAAGATTTTATTTCCAGGAAATTTCACAGTGGGTGTACCTGGTGTGGCTCCGTCTTCTTCTCCTAATGGTGAGAAGTGAAGGTAACTGTCAAGATGCTTTCTCTCCATTTCCGGATCTAAGGGCTGGTTATTTATCTTCTTCAGATCAATAAACTCATCTGTTGGTTTAATTGAAGGAGCCCCAGCTTGCTTCAACATTTGTTCTGCCATCATCAGTCATTGCATTGTACCTATCAACTCAAACAAAAAATAAACATAATAAACATAAAATGTGTACACAAGTCAACAGAAGATTTCATTGTTCAGGTCTATTGTAAACTGAAAAAGGGAAGTTCTCTACGTTTATAAAATAGTTAACAATTCTTTCTCTCTGATTAGAGCATAATTACAAACCTGCTGAAGGCATAATAATATATTTCACACCCAATCCATTTTTCTACAGGAGGGTACGACACAAAAAAGTTGTTAATTTTGCTGATTTCTCATAAATGAATTTACCCAATTCTTGTTTAGATTTAAAGGAGAATAAAATCAATTTAATTTTAATTCATTTTATTATATTTAATAATTGCATGTGAGCAAAAAAACAAAAAAAATAATAAAATCTTTTCTTTCCTCATGAAGTTGTTAACGATTACAAATCTCTTTTTTCACATTTCAAACACATCAGTATCTTAACGTTTGATTGCTGCAAGGCTTGAAGTAATACCAAATATGGAGTTGTATCTTGTAAATTTTTTTTTAAATTGTTTTTCAATATGTTATCTTTCAACTTGCATAAAATCCAAACATAAATGAATTTTTAACATCGTTGTCTTCATAATTTTAATCTGAACTACTATTTGCATATCTTTAAAACAGTGCAAAAATTACCGAAGTAAAAAACAGCGAAACTCGAAAAAAGTTAAATTATAGCTTCGTTCCAAAAAATTTCCACTTTGAAGAATACAGTGTGTTTGTGAGTCAGTGGGGAGTATGCATTAGGTTAGTTGAATAACCAATAAGAAGCATAGTAGGCGGGGCTTATTTGTGGTGCTGCCACCTGGTGGCTGATCTCAGCTATAGGGCGGCCATTTTTACAGAAAAATGTGGCCAACTGATTTGAAATATATGATTTATAATTTAAAGCAGAAATTTCATCAGGCTCCCCTCACTAGCAGTAAAAACATTTATGGATTAAATATAACTAAGCAATGCTGACACTTCTGCAAAATAAACTTTTCTAAATAAACTTCAATTTATTAGAAAGTATAAAAAAAAATGTATATATAGTTCATTTTGAATCCTTACAGTCATAATTAATTACGATCTCAAACATTTAGCTGTTGCATATGGAAGTTTAAACGTGGATATTGCCAAAGGTAGCTCCAACAGATATGATACGAGACAAGCATTAGCTGAAGCAACAACCCGACTGTCACGCATTATACATATCCCATATATTCAGCTAATATTTATATATCAACACTTGCCGCCAAGTTTAGTTCAAATTAAACAACACAAACAACACCTGCTTGTCAGACTTACGCTAAATCTTACATAATCCACAGATCGGATAAGAAGCTTTACATTGATCAAACACTCTTCGGTTTGACGATCGTGATAGCAGACCATTTGCTTTCTGATCACTTCTACAACCAGCACTGCGGCGCAAAACAATGGCCCGAGATAGCAGAAGAGCTTGATAAAGGGGGATAATGCAACACAACCTGACATTATGGATGTCGAAAGTTGACACTTTAGAGGATCAAGACATTTTTTTTACATTTTTTAGTAATGCACGTTAAGCGACGTGCATACCACTTTTTCGGTGATTATTGTGTTTTATGTTTGATCGATTGATGCTTTCAAATTTAGTCATCTAATCCTTTCTCTCTGAAAACAACGTTGCGAAATTTGGCCATTCTGTAATACATGAGGGGTAAACAGCTGACCTCCTACTTCTAGCCCAGTAAACGGGACCAGATATAGTCATAGAATCTGGTATGGTGCGTTCTAGAGTTGTGTGCCTAAAAAGGATGCAATATGTGCTGGATGGATTTGTCCCAGCAACTTTACAGCCTTCAAATAGCAAGAAAATAAAACAAAAACGTCATTTTTAAGACTTACCTGAAACAGTTAATCTTTTACACGACAACAGTATATACCAAATATTCCATAGTTTTGCTGTACGAGGGCTGTTTCGTAACCGACTTACTTTAAATGTCGTCTTCTCAAAGGATTTTGCGCCGAAATCAAGCTATGGGCGTGTCGTGATCCTACTTTGTGTAGTCTAATCCACTCTCTCACAATGCTCCGCAACATTTGAATTATTCGAAATTGTTCGGAGCAGGACCTGGTTGCATAGCAAACTGGATTTCGTAGCTGTTTTTTAAGGAAAGGAATCCTGACTGTAGTCCTAGAATCTGGAATTGCATACCTTTAGGAGGAAATATTCCTGGACTCCCCGTAAGCCAGCTGGAAATAGTCCAGTTTTTGTATAACCACTAAACTGATGTGTAAGGTATAGCCTACATGTAATGCAAGATTCAATCTTGGCAGGAATCTGTTGTGAGAGTTGTTTTTTTAAAATCCATATGCTTCTATATTTAGCAAAAGTTTTTACATCAGAGATATGGACAATTCTTTTTTATACACCCGGAATGGGACATATTATGGTATTGCCTACAGGTGTCAGTCCGTCTGTTAGCTGTGGAGCCTTCATTTTGCAGCTGATTTTGACCTGACTGCGTACTACGATGAAGTATTAAAATCTAATATTTTCTTAACATTTTCTTGTTTCCTTTGTCATCACTTTAGTGGCACAGTCCCTAAACCGATTTTGTTAAAACTTCACGCACAGTATGACGTCTTGAACAAGTTTGAATTTTAGCTTAGGGTAATAAGGTTCTGGTCCTGGTCTTGAACAAGGTCAAGGGGACTGTGCTATGGTTAGTGGCTGAGTGTTGGAACTTAGATGGCTAAGTCCCCTTTAATGCCCCGGAATAGGTTCAACCCCCCTGTGTACCATAGGTATATCAGGGAAGTTTTTGGTGGCTGTGGAGTATTTGGGATGGTGTTTAAGATGTTGATTTTCAGTTTTCAACCATTCACTGGCAAAGCAAAGCCATCATAAAAGTGAAATACTCTTGAGTACAACGTTAAACACCAATCAAATCAACGTCAAGTTCATTACATCCTTTTTAAATACTTCTTGAATGCCCTTTCATCTCATGTCCATACAATGATCAAGCACAAAAATAATTCGAACAGGTTCATGGTTCAGTCAACTAGGTTAAAGGTCAAGGTTATTATTATCCTAGAATTGTAATACTCTGATCATAATGCTGTCTGAATTGCTCATGAATTACTGTCACTAAAGTTTGATAATAAATAGTCACCACTCACCAGACTCTTTTTGACATACTGGTACATAATCTGGTTCAACCTCAATGCTCCCAGGTGGTTGGGCGGGAGCTTCCAGTGCCATGGTGCTGTCCGAGCTAAGGGGCATCAGGAAGCTGATTCGTTTTGGTGTCCTGTTTTTTTTTTGTTTTTTGTCCTGTAAATGCACTGTGTCGTTTTCTGTGTTACCAGGGTCGCTTAAGGGTGGTTTCTTTCATCAATTGAGCTGGCGCGCTGTCTAAAAGTAAAATAACCTTAAGTATCTGTCACTATCCTATTGTGATTTAATAATATTTGATATTTAACCCTATAATAAGATGCTGAATGATAGTTAGAAAGCTTGATCAAAGCTTTGCTAAAAAAAAACAAAAAAAAACATATCTCTGAAGTCAGAGTTTAGAGTCGCAATATTCTGTTTTTGCTAAAACTTTTGCAATGGATTTTTACGATTTTAAATCACGCTTGCCTTCATCTACAACATACTGGAATATTCAAGTTGATAAGCAATTATGGAGTCAAATGTAAGAGGATTATCAGCGAAGGATAACGCATAATGTTTGTTATACTTTTCTAGCTCCATATTTTTTCCCTAAATCCCGTGAACATTTTACCATTTCCTGCCCGGGTTGTTGGGAGCTTCCTTGTGCTAAGATGCCTCGGTAAGCTGGTTTTTTTCCGTGGCCTTCTGTTTTACGCCTGTTCGTGAAGTAGGGTTTGGTTTAGTTACTCTATATATTTATTTTTGTCAAAAGTTATCTATATATGTACATGTACTTTGAATAATGATTTTAAGAATGATCTATGTCACATATTATTTTTGTAATTTCTGTGTTTTTTTCTGTTACCAAGATTAACTTTTTCAAAGTATGAACTTTGTGAGACCTGTTTTACTCCACCGGCTTCAACAAAGACGTGAAGCCCCTATCACATTTAAATTTTGCTATCAAAAACTTCATCAACTGCAAGAATCAAGTTCAACGTTACAAAAACAACGGTTAGATGAGGAAATCGAAAAAGCGCATGGTTTGTTGAAGAATGAATTGAAATCAGCAGCCCATTATATATTGGATAACAGTGTTGCAGGTATTTTCAAATGAATGTGCTCTGTGTACAAAGATAGATTTGGCTGTCTGGCCATAATTTTTCTGTGTAATAAACATTTAAATGGTAATTGGATACTCCATTATTTTGAATTAATAGCCGCGGTTACACAGGCATCGAAAAGGTGAACTAAACTGAGCCGGCTCTGATCCGCACCAGAGCTGGCTTTTTTTGGTTTGCCAATTAATGACGGTTTGCGGTTACACTGCACTTTCGACAGCCCTGCCTTTGACAAGCGTCGAGTGAATCTTGGCACACTGCCAGCTAGCTTGAGCGAGCGACACAATGGAAAAACGTCACGGCGTTCCAAGAACGCCACCTGTAGGTAAACTAACCTCATGCGGATTATTGTTTACCCATCAAATTTGGTTGGTCAAAAAAGGTGGTCTATTCTGATCCGGATCACATTTAGTCCACCTTTTTTTGTCCGTGTAAACACAACCATAAATCTGATCCATATCAGAGCCGGCTCAGACCCACCAATTTTTGGCCGTGTAACTGCGGCTATTGTTTCAGGGAAAAATGTTTTGATTTTGAGTGGAAGGAAGTGTTCAATCAGAGTATTATTTTAACCATAATTATCTCACCATCTTTCAGAGTGTGTGGTTAAAAGAGTTTGTGAACGTCTTCCTGATGGGGCAGTGGTTTTAGAATGTAATCCAGGTAATAATCTAAAAAACAAACAATCAACCCAACCAATCCATATCAGTTATTGACCTATATCGTTTTTCAAAGCATGTTTGTACTTTAATGTCAGACTTGAATCTCTTGCGCCCTGATCAGCTGTAAGAAACTGCAATATCTATATTTGTTATCTTTCAAACCTACACGCCAAACATTTATTTTTTTCAGAACAGGCTAAAAAATATGTCCAAGACCAATGTTTGTCTTTAAAGTTATGCCTCCATGATAGAGCTCTCAAACAGTGATGGTGTTGCATAAAAAGGACTTACATAAAATATAAAAGTTATATTTCTGATATTTAAATAAAAATTAAAGTATTCAAGAGTATTTCTCCTATATGAAGACTTAATTATATGCATTGTCGGTGTATGGTGGAAAACTGGGAAGAAACGTCGTAAAAACAACCCTTCGAACTCTGTAGCCCCCGAAAAATTTCGCTCATATACATAAGGTCCACAGGTGGGATCGAATCTATTCCGGGTACAGTGAAGGGGGTTCCGTAGTCCAATGCTCAAAGCTCAAAACTCTGTACATATATAATTATTGCGAACTAGACATGTTTGAAAACCAGATGCATGATTACCAGAATTTGATTTACATTTTCAGTTTAATTAAATTTTGTTAAAATTTTGATTTTAAAATGTCATGTAACAAGCAGTATAATTCTTTGTTGTTAAATAAGATTTCACTTTTGACCTTTTTCTGCAGGTATTGGTTTGATAACAAAGGGCTTATTGAAGTCAAACAAAGTGTCCAAACTCATCCTAGCAGAGGCTAAAACAGAGTTTATATCTCAGGCAAAGGTGAGAAGCTTTACCCTTGGTCAACAGGTGGCTGGCTGTCAGGGTGGTAAGAGATAAAGGGGTTCCGGAGGTGGTTACAATGGTTGTGCTGACATCTTGTTAAATGTCCTGTGCTGTCTTGTTTGTGGCAAATTATGTAAAGTTTGATTTCCTTCATTCAATGTTCTGGTGCGCACTCATTTGACTGAAACAACCGTAAAAACAACCTAAGACCCCATGTAGGAAACAAACCGATTGGCTGGCAGACTGAAAAAAGTTTTATCAATTACTGTGTAGAATCCTTATCAAAGAAACGAGGGACTTAATCAGACAGTCACAGCCATGCATCCACTTTAGTTTATACAGTGGTTAGCCATAGCCAGCTATTTTAATTAAGGCAGAAACACATACAGAATGTACTATGGACCAGGAACTAAGACCCCACCCCACCCCACCCCACCCCACACCTCTCCTAAAGTTGAGTTAAAAGATGCGAAAATAAAGTTTAATGGAAGGCCTTACAGTGCCATGAATCATTGCTCTTGTTGCAGAAGTTGAAGACAAGCGGATGTAAAACTGAATTGCTTTCGGAACAGTTTAACTTTCTAGCTCCAAGGAGACATGACGAGAAAGAAGCTTTCTACAGAGTCTTGAATCACGTGAAACCTAAATCATGGGAAGAAGGTAAAAATTCTGTATTAAAAATAATGCAGGATTTGTGAACCGATGTATTTTGTGATTATGTTTTAAAATGGCTTATTCTTCCTATTTTATGATTGACTTAGATTTTCAACAAAATCCCAAGCGTAAGTTTTAGGCTCGAAAGTCAATCACGGTGGTTTCCTTAAGTGACTATTGGCAATCAGGGTGGTTTCCTCCAGTTACTATTGGCAATCAGGGTGGTTTCCTCCAGTGACTATTGGCAATCAGGGTGGTTTCCTTAAGTGACTATTGGCAGTCAGGGTGGTTTCCTTAAGTGACTATTAGCAATCAGGGTGGTTTTCTTCGGTGACTATTGGCACTCAGGGTGGTTTCCTCCAGAGACTATTGGCAGTCAGGGTGGTTTCCTCCAGTGACTTGGCAATCAGGGTGGTTTCCTCCAGTAACTATTGGCAATCAGGGGAATTTCTTTCACTGACTACATGTACTGGCAGTCATGGTGGTTTCCTTAAGTGACCATTGGCAGTCAGGGTGGTTTCCTCCAGTGAATTTTGGCAATCAGGGGAATTTCTTTCACTGACTACTGTACTGGCAGTCATGGTGGTTTCCTTAAGTGACCATTGGCAGTCAGGGTGGTTTCCTGCAGTGAATTATTGGCAATCAGGGTGGTTTCCTCCAGTGACTATTGGCAATCAGGGTGGTTTCCTCCAGTGAACTATTGGCAATCAGGGTGGTTTCCTCCAGTGACTATTGGCAATCAGGGTGGTTTCCTCCAGTGAC
>JAVFBZ010184666.1:0-15063 GCA_032466195.1 Katharina tunicata
ATGGGGCATTTCGAAATGTTCTCCAGTATCGAGTAAGTGATATAGAGCATTACATTTTATAAGTCTCTCTTTGTAGCGTACTTAAGTATTAGAATAAGTTGGAAATCAGATGCAGTTCTATTCAAAACATTGTGTATCACAACTAAGAAAACTTTCTGCCATATCGATTACAGACTATATACTGGACTCGCCCACAATGTTAGTCTGATCATTAGGCTTTCCGGCTCTTCGTTATCACAGCTTTACAGTAATCGAACGGGTTGACTGCTACTATACAACTCAGTCTACGTAGTAGGGTGAGACCAGGATCGAAAAAAAGGGTCTCTACAGAGATAATTGAATAAAATTGGAGAGTTGAATAAATGGAGAATAGAACAAGTTGGTAAATTGTTGTCATATCAGGAGGAAAAACTCATTTTAGCCTGGAATTGCCGTTGGCGAATTCTAGATCAGAATTGTTGAAATTGCCATTTACACCCAGACGACCAAGCTGCCAACAACATAACTAAGTAACGGGCATCCTTTCATTAGCTGCATACCTGGTACATTTCATGGCCATTTCCTATACATGTACATGTACATTTCAGAAAGGATTTGTTACATTATTTTGTGACAAATCGCTTGCGCTCTGTCTAAAATTGTATTCGCTTTGTGTGGATTACACCATATGACAAGCCACATGATACAAATAAGAGAACAGACGTCGTCAATAGTGTTTATAATCGGGTAGACACCGCAGCTAGCAAAGCTGTTGACACTGCGTATTGCTTCGGGGTAACAGGGAGTTCAGGCAAACCATCCGCTTTCGTTGTGTATTCCTAATGCCCCTCTCCACCCGAACGCTAACGATTACTAGAGAAAACATGATATCTACGACAGTATTAATTAGCGGCTGTTCAGCCGGAGAACAACAAATAGGAATAACTGCAAAAGATTTAGAAAAATTTAGAGCTAAGCAGAAAGTCTACCTCGATTTGCATCGATTTTCCACTGTTGAAAAAATACATTTAACAGACAAGCATTCCTGTAGGTGTACCGTTAGAACAGTGCCATTAGAGTTAGCTTTGTTAAATTGAACTGTCGACTTAAGATATTTAGTTTTAAACCCAGGGTTCTAAACAAATTTAATGTATGACTTATACAACGGAATAAATATTCGTAATGCAATGACCACGCACACAAACTTGAATAGGAGTGTATTGAATGCTTCAAGAAATGTTTTGTCTTTCGTTCTAGTGATTACATTACACTGCTGTTGCGTACAAGGTTAATTGGAGTTAAAGAAGTACGTGACGAGTTGCGCGTTCAGTTCCAAATTGTTAGCATGTGTAAATGAGTCGAGGGCAAGAGTTGCTGGAAGCAATGGTTGTTTTTAATTTAAACGAAAGCTAAAAACATTCCGCAGAAATTTTAGAAAAATAACACGCAACATTATGCACATTTTATTCCAGTTTTTATGTAATTTATAAAAGCTTCATTCGTGTGTATGTTTGATACGTAATTCAACTTGAACAAAAAGTCAATTCATTGTTAGGTGTGATGGAGAAAGCAATACGTTTGATCAATCTTCGAATTCAACAGCGATTGAAAGATATATTTACGCTGCACAAATCGTGGAAACGTATTATGGTCTAAGTATAGATGATTTGGAGCTGTGCATAAAAGACACGATTTTTTACTGATTGTTTAGTTGAGTTTGGATGGCGCTTTCAAATCAATATAGATTTATGCGCGCCAATACTGCACATTTGATATTGCCCGTATACACAATGATAGTTAATCATGACGGGAATGTTAGTTGTTTGTCATATACAGTGTACCTGATTGTCTTGATGAGCACAGTATACATCTCTATCTGTTTATTCCGATGAATAAATCGCTAGAGGTTGATTTCAATCGAGTGCCATTAGCCACAGTCTGCATACCACCTTGCCTAACCATATTTAGGAAACTGAGACATGCGAATAAAATAACAAGCTCGACCCGAGGACTCACAGCCTTGTTAGGGCGTCGCAAATATTTATGTTCGCTTTAATTTTCTGATACAATGGGTCAAACCTTTTCGACGCCATGGCGCCTTGCTGTCAACATTTTAGTCGACGTCTTCGAATTAATTTGATTAAAGGGTTTTCGTTTCAGATATTTGTTATACAAACAAAAAATATAATTCTGTTTGAAATATCCGGCATTATAATTTTAACGCTACCACAGTTAACAACGAAAGAGATTCGATGCAAATCATTTTCTACGATAAGCACACAGGGTCATTGCTCTTTTCTCTAGATATTACTAGATTTTTTTTAAAATTCACCTACATATCTACTTATCATCTAAATAATTTCTGTCGATTGGGTTAATGTGATTCCAGATAAAGATAACATTGTCCTCAGTTATCGACTATTATAAATTTATCTTTTGAATTTTCAGATGAACTTATAATTGCAATATAAGAAGAATCATATGTGTCCTTTCCTATCTACTTCTGGGCAATTACGTCTGCTTACAACTTTTGCCTAAGACGTGGGACGAAAAATGAATTTATTGTTCCTGATAGGGTAAAGACCAGGACGATAACTTGTCTGATATAATTGTTAATGGTTATTGGTATATCTTTATGCTAGCATACATCTGTCTTAGAGATAAAGCGAATTGATAATCAATACAAAGATAGTGAAGTAATAAAGAAGTTATTAAGCGTATGATTGTTGGGCGAGTCCAGCCACATTCATCGAAAACTTCACAATCTCACTCTCTGGATTTGTGTAATAAGCACTCTCAATCATGTCTTGTTGATTTCATTTGGAAAGTTAATAACGGAGTAATTAACAGATATGGTCGATAAATCAATTTGCTTAGCTTCAAAAGTTGACAAGAAATAAAACATTACGTTACACAAACAACAAATCAACTATGGTCTATAATTAGGTGGCCGTGTGACTTTATGATGTCTTTTTATTATTCTCTTAAAACCTTATTAAGTGTTTATGATTGGTTGCTAGGATATTTAGAAGATTATCAGCATTCAACTCTGGCAGTAGAAACGCGGATAGGGTTAATGAACCATATGTGTTATGTTGTGTATTACAGAGCCCAACCCTGTCCGTATGGATACGGGCCATATTCAATATGAAAAACATTTTCCCAATAAATTTATGGAATGAGTTCAAGGTATTATTTTTTCGTATTTTGTGTACATTCTTCCAAACAAAATGCTACACTTTAGTGAAGTTATTGTGAAAAAAACTGTGTTTTGCCTTGTCCATATAGCATTGCACAGTTAAGAAAAGTGTTATTTGGAAAAAAAGTTTGTAAACAAAAATTACCGTACGGTTGTTCAACGACATTAAACGAAACTGAATTCCGAAAGTTTGTGCTCAACACCTAACGCTGTGATCATTATCTTTAGTCTGAATGATAATTTATTGTGGTGGCCATAGATCTCTTTCGTTATTTATGTTCATTCTTTCAATATCTCGCTTGATTCCAAAGGAATAAAAAATAGTTAGGTTATGTCTTCAGGTATAAATAAATGTATAAATATTTAAGAAAATATCTTTATGTGTTGTGTATGTGTTTGCAAAGTAAATATTTGTTTATTATGTGATTTAAGGCAAAGATGTCTCTTTATTGGTATAATCACTGAAACGAGGTAAATATACTGATTTTAAACATCTGTTTGATATTATGATGGTGTTTAACTTTCTAGGGGCTATATACTGTATACACCTTTGTCCAGGTACCTTTGTGTGAGGATTGCCGAGAGCGAGTTCAGTAGATTCCCAACTCAATGTACAGTACAATTATCTCGGAAAAAGAGTAAATAAAGCCAGTTACTGTCAGACATTCTTATAACTACTAGAATGAAGGTTCACCGATTATTGTACATGGAAATCTAATCGAAATAGTGGTCCACACTCTGATCCCCGTATTAAGTGTCTTTAAGCATATAGTTTGATTGCAAGAATTCCAAACAGAGTTGTGTCCCTTAAATATTATCTGTCGGACAGGAGTATATATTTTACATGATATTAAATATAGATATCTTAACTGATTAACTGACATTACATTGGACAGAGACATGAATCCGTTATAGAATAACTCGAACGGTATTAAAATAAAAAATTTGTTGAGACATTTTAACATACTTTTTATTCCAAATGACGATTTCTTTCATATATCTAATGAATTCAAATACAAAAGATTTGTAAATTTTCATTGACCATTCTAAAAGGTGCATTTTTGGAAACCCGTAAACTGTCGTTAAGACAAGGCTATAATATCCTTCCGATTTACACGTATAAGTAGCATTGAAATAGCATTAAGAAGGCCTATATTCAGAGAAAATGTTTATACGCGTTTATAATTTAGTGTGGATTACAAAGTGTTACATTTCCTAAATCATATACTTTAATCTGCTAAAACGTCAATAGAAGTGTTCATAAAGCCGACCTGTGCGGTCATTCATAAAGAAGATTAAGGTTTTAGCCCAAACAATGTGGGAGCATTACACATATTTGTACACTGATTTGACTGGTCTTTGGGTTTTAAATAATAACAGACCCACCTCCACACAAATAGTATAGCTGATTGCTGGCGGAAAACTGGACTGATGTGAACACGGTGCACCACACGCGTCTTATTAGCACACTACACGGACTGATGGACGTAGCTGTTGCTGTTACATACTTTTTGTAACAGGCAATATTTTGTGAAAGGGTTTGTGCAAGCATGGAAACTTTGAAAGATTGAGTTTCATTATATAGGAACACTGCAAAATTACAAATGTCTCATAGTTCGTTTTGATAAAGAAAAAACGTGCAGAATGGAATGCTCAACGGCCAGTCCGAAAAATAGCGACCACAACGACGAAACCCGCTGCCATGACAGTTCCAGAAAAATAGATAGCTCAACTCTTTTAGTTCAATGTCCACGGGATAAGTCGAACAAGGATGAATGGAAAAGAGAAGTGAACAAATTGTCAAAAAGACCTAATATCAAATTGAGGAAAGTTCGCTCGCTGTTAACAGCTTACTTGAAGCATAACGTTCCATCCGATGGATTCTCAAAGTACCTAACTGAATGTGAAAAGAAAAAGAAAACAACTGACAGGAATGTAAAAAGTAAAGTGCGTTTAGAGGTTCCTATGGCAGAAGATGTGGCAAGACAGAGGGTGGACCGTGCAAGGGATACAATTCTATTGGCTTCAACCTTAGCTTCAGTGAATACCACCAGCACGTTAACACCAAAAGCTAAACCAGACTCAACTACAAATAGTTTAAGTTTTGCCGAATCCAGTGCAAACGAAAACCACTCGAGGTATCATGGACATAATGATTCCTCAAGCCAACACAGCAGTGCAGCAAACAACAAATTGGCAATAAGACGCAGTGGCATTGGTGCGCGTGTTGTAGAAACAGTTAGATTCTCTTCAGCATGTATCCGTGATGGGTCGATACAGGAAAAGTCCAAAAAGTCAAACGCTGATCTTATACGAATGGAGGGATTTTCCAGGAAACACTTAAGTTGTATGAGGTCGAGTTCTAACAAGCTCCTCAATGTGTACTCGATCGATGATGGAATTAGGCCGCAGACGATCACTAAAGTGACGGCAAATCAGACAACAACTGTCAAACGGTTCCAGCGACCATGTGGTATCGATTCTAGAGACGATAGGCCACTATCCAGGGGGCACGTTCCCATACAAAGCTGTCTCGAGAAAGCATTCTTCGTCACGATCAATTCTAAAGAATCTATGCTTGATTTGGAAAAATCGAAAATAAGAAAACCGAACAACAAAGTGAAGAAGCAGCGCCCTCATTCTGCGCCACCTAGTGACTACTTCAAATTTCTGAACAAAAATATGCAGGATCATATGAATGATATACTCATCGCAAAGGGTAGGTTAAACCTACTCTACCCTAAAGACAAAACAAAGGTTATTCAATGTGTAACGGAAGAGCTTTATCAAACCGATATAGATGAAAAATTGGAAAAATTATACAACGGAAGTTTACAAAAAAGACTAAAGTCTCTTTTTTGATTAAAACCTGCCGATTTTTTGTAAGATCAATATATTTTCTTTATATTTTTACATTTGATAGAGTTTTTTGATTTGGCAAACTTAAGGAAACAAAGGCTGCAAGTAACTTGTGTAAAATGAAGTCGAAGGTTTATGTTGGTGCGAAGCTAGAGGATGAAAATGTAAACAGAAATTGTTAACTGCTGTTTTATTCACATATATGTCCTAAAATTATGTTCACGCATAAACCAATGGCTTATTTTGTACAGATTGAAATAGTTCATTTTAGAGAAAAAAAAATTAATAAATAATATTAATCTTATGTAACTTGTTTTAAATGACATTTTCGTTTCGAGCGCTACACAAAGGCTGTTCTGTAGATTTCCAAATTCGTTGCTAGTTAAACCGTAATAGTGATAATAATGACTTACACCATTTCAGAAAAACCTCAGCTTGTAGATAAAAGACTTCAGACTACGAGTTGTAAAATTATAGTAAGATTAGAATATTTTACAAAACTTCCAATTTCCGATTATTTCTGCAACACATTTAAATTTGGTTGATGTGGTATAGTGGCAATCTGCATAATTTTTATTATATAAAAAGCAGTATTGAATTCATCCACGTATCTATTAACGTCGTCTGACGTTGTTTTGCATGTGGGTACTATCAACAATTTAGCAAATTTATAATGTAATAAACAAATAATGTGTTTGTCTACATACATAGAGTCGATCTTAAGATTACTTGGAAGGGTAAACAGAGAATACGTTAAACACAGATCATATGAAGAGAAAGGCATTTATTTGCTTCCTGTCCAAAAAGTGCAGACAATGTCCTGATCTAACGCGTTATCTTATCTTCTGGTTAAATCTTCCAAATTCTAAACTATGATCTGTTATCTTCTTCGGGCCAAAAATAGTTATGAATGTCTTAAAATAGAATGGCACAATTTTGGACACTTAGATAAAGAATTACGAGGTTTGTATAGCATTTGTAAAATGATAACAAGGTAGACAGTAAAAACAAGGACGTTTCAACCATTTTTTTTGTCAACAATTTTACTAGTTTGCGTTAGTATTTCACCAGAAGAATGTACTTGCAATTTAGTCCTGTCATTTTTTTCTCGGTTAATATATAAATGACGATTTACCTGACATAACTCACATGGTAATTGGTATGGAATCATTTCTAACGCCTGAAGAACTTGAAGGAATCGACACAGAAGGATTTAACATTTCGGACCTGGAGAAGTTTCTCAAGCCAGGCGGGATTGCAAATTTTTCCATCTTATTTCCTACACCCCCTGGTCCTACAAGAGAGGAGGTCGTCCTGAAAATATTCTTCTATGTTTTGTCATTTGGATTGGCATTTGTTGGTAACACGCTAATCGTCGTTATGATACTCACAACAGGCAGCTTACGGACTGTGTTTAACTTTTACATTGTAAATCTGGCTGTGGCAGATTTGAACGTGGCCTTGTCCTGTATGTGGATACATCTAGTAACTGACCTTTCTGAACATTACCCGTTTGGGTACTCTGTTTGTAGAGCCAGCACTTTTCTTCAGGGTACGTTTCCATTTTACGTGATTAAACGTGCTCAAAATTTAATATCCCCAAGCTTCCCTATTTGATCTTGGTATCTGAATATAGTAGTACATTAACATTCTCGTTTTGCTCATTATATATCAACAGGTTCCTAACGGATAGATTCTTTGGACCATATATGTGGTAGAGATGTCATTTACTTTTTAACAAAGGGGTTTTAATCAAAGATTAAATATTTCAATAATATTTATATCTACGGAATGTTTTTGTGTGCATATTTAAATGGAATATTAATAGCTAGTTTTTTAAACAAATTAAAATATAAGCATGTATCATTAATAAAATCGTGATAATTTCAATTGTCTTTGTGTATATTTCCCACTTCCTTACTTTTCAGTTCTATCTGTGACTGTCAGCATATTAACCCTGATCATCGTTGTTACCGACCGCTTCATATCAACTATGTTTCCGTCATCATTGAGTGTTACTCAAAGGAGGCAAGCGATAATCATCTCCCTTATATGGATATTTGGCGTGGTTTTATCATTACCATGGCTATTATACACAAAACTGGTAGAATTTGATTGGGCGGGAGGTCATGAGCGCCACTGTGAGGAGATTTTCCCTTCCGATGAATCGAGACTGATTTATATAACTATTTTTACCAGCATTGTGTACATTATACCTGTTTGTCTAATGACTGTTTTGGTAATAGTAACTTTAATATACACGTCAAAAGAATTTCGAACACCTTCTAGACCAACGTCTCAAATGGCAATTTTAATGAAGAAACGGGTAAGTTTATCTCAATACGCTTGTAAAATTTATCTAATTCTAAACAAATTTATTCTACATTTCTGGTGAGCTGAAAAGAACATATCTTATAAATCACACTAAATATAAACATAATTATTATTATCATAATAGTTATTACTTGATATGAAAGATGCAGCAGAATGACATTCACATTTTATGGCACTGTTGATTTTACAAAACAATATACGTGGTATAGATGACGAATACAAACATTTATTATGGTGCGTGCAGCTATTGGAAGCGATAATAAATTCCATTATGCGATAGAGTAATCATTTTATATCCAATCTTTTCTCTACATTTCTAGTTTCACATCAGTAACAAATAAACGGCACACATGAACCTACTAAATATTTCTGTATTGTGTCTTTAGTGGAGACACAGAAAGAACTGAACGCTTAAATATTATTAATAAACACAATTCACCCTTTAATGGAACGAAGCTGGATCGTTTGCACTTTCTAGAAGCTTAACATTTGGCATAATCGCACATCTACATTTCACCAGAAATCATGTAAGAACTTCCGGATGATATTTAAATAAAAAAAAATTTGCTTGCCCCAGGAAAATGTTTATTAAGCGATGCTTACTAAATTGGATTTGACGACTTAATAGGCCTACCATGTTCTTTCTTATTTTTCTAGGCGCAGCAGATGCTAGTAACAGTTCTGTCAACTTTTGTTATGTGTTGGACGCCACAACAGGCCACCCTATTATGGGATGTATATCGAGATCCTGACAAACCAGTAAGCTCTATAGATCTCTGAAAAAATGTTTTGTCTCCTTTAATTACATGCTTAATAAATTGGGCCAGTATATATAAACTAATTCGTATTATGACTTGGGGGACTATAAGCCAAATGTGCCTTGAGCCGATCCAGTGTATTTTTGATATTAATATATTAGTGTTGGGAAATTAAAGCAGATTTGAATCCTTTTGTTGTTTTTGGTTGTCACTGCGTGTTTCCGAATATTCAAAAGCGCTATATGGGCGACTAACCCAGGTGAAATAGCGGATTAGTTTCATGAACGTGTAAAATAAAATAAATAATGCCAGAGTAAGAAAATATCAATTTCAAAACGTTGACCAAGGAACCTCGTTTAGTTGTTCAGTGGAGTTTCATTGTATAAAAATGATCCACTATCATCGTGTTCAAGCACGTTTGATAAGCCTGTGCTAGTATCTACACTTTTGCTCAATTAGTCAACAAAATATAAATCTGTATAACCTTGTTACATATCAGTCAGGTTAACCGATTACTAAGGCTAATAAGAAGTTTCCCACATTTAATCTTTAATCTTTTCTCCCATTTCTTACCTTTGACCTTCACCCATATAGACAATTCGGTTAATACAGTTGCATCAAAATATATATGTACCAAAACAATGTTCAATGGGATATAACAAGCTCAACTGAGCTTTACTCCCTCCAATGTATTTGTTATATTGGTGAATAAATCAAATCAAATCAAATCAAGCCCCTGGTATAGATACAATAAAACTAAGTTCAATGAGGTACCTGTGCAAACGATAAATATATTGTAATAAATGTATTCTATAGTTAAGTCCTCCGACAACGAAAAGAAAAATGCTTCGGTTCGGTTGTAAAGGGGAGACTACTCCTAGTGGTGTATCGAAGTTTCTTGTATCAAGGTAATGGTTCGTGATCTTGAATACATCTAGTAAAGAACGATGTATTCCTTGCGTGATAAATAAGCGGTGGAGAAAAACTTGTTTACCTAACACATTACTCAATGCAGGTTATTAATAATTAACTGTGCACTGGGTTGTTTTATATGTATAAGATAACTGGTTGTTTTATGTGATGGGGTTATATGTTACGGACTTGGCGTGTAGGGGATTAAATAAATAGCAAACAAAAACTTAACACTTTTAACGCTTTTTGCAGAAACCTCCAAACCTGGCCGCCATTAAATATTCAGCTCTATACCTGGCTTATTCCAACAGTGCGGTAAATCCTGTTATTTATTTCTCCTTTAATGAATGCTTCCGTCACGTGCTGTGGAAGTTTGTCCGCTGTAAAGCTTGGCGGGATACTGACCAAAGGATATATCCAGGTAGATCATGCAGACCCAAAAAAATGTTTTTACATATTTTTTGTATTTGTGTTCCCCAATATGGGCCTATATACTGCAACACTTTGCAGCTGTTAACTAAAATTATAAGACAAACCCTGACCCCACGGCCAAATTCACAATTTGTAAATGTCACAAAATCGTTTTTTCTGGAAAAACTTCACTATTGACTTTCTATATCAAGCTCATTAGATTTACCGTAAAGTCCACCGAATTATAAATGCGGGAAACTTCTATATGTTTAACAGATTTTTAGTTTTAAAAAAAAAAAACTTTAGATCGTGTATACCAACAATTCTGCTAAAAATAAATTAAGTTACAAATCTATCCTCGGGGGAGTCGACAAACGTTCTGGCAGAAAGGTTTCATTTAGCAACAATATGTGCAGTGAAAAATAAACGATAATCGAATTTCATATTATCTATATCAATTTATTCTTAAATGTTTATGTCTATCGGTTTCTTTTCAGCGCCATCAATATCTGTGGTTTCAATATCTAGTAGCAGATGACACCAGCCTATGGAAATATATAACAATATATCTTCGAAATTGGGCTCATATACAGCTGTGTTGTTGGTGAATTCTTGAAAAACGTTTGGTCTTATTAACCGCTGAACACATTAGAATATAGAAAAACCTATTTTAAAGGTTCATATAAAATACTCATGTTGAACTAGAATACATCAATGTTAGTCTTTTGTGGAAAATGTAAATTTACCTACATGAATATTAACGAGAACCGAAAATAGAGTTAATTTCTTTGTTATTATGTTTAAACGAGTTTAGAGAAACTTTGCAAGGATCACTGTTGCAATGTGTATAACAAATTGTTCAAACAAAGAAGAAAAACACACTGCGAAAAGACCATGTGTTCTATATTTTAACTTCTTGCTCTTTGCATACAAAGATCCATATATTGGTATGGATTACAATTAAGTTTACGGTGGTTTTAGAATTAGTCTTCACAAATATTAATTAATTCACCTGTTTTGTTTTATTAATAACACTCAAGTACATTCTGTCTGCATTTTTTCGAACGTAATCTATAAGCAGTAAAAATACAGGTGTATATTCCGACTAAATGTTGACCTTTTGTTCATTGTTAGCTGTTCGACATTCTGAAAACCCTTTGATTTACATTTTACTTACCGATGTGGTCGTTCTACTTAAGTTTAACTCCGCTAGCAATTCAAAATTATTGTAAATTCAATTTTAAATGCTTGTTTATGTACACGTTGGGCTGGGATTATAATACTCCCATAATGTGACTCTCTATAGGCATGCTATACATACAGGCTAAAGAGGGCTAGTTCGATAAGGCCCAGGCCATAATACGAGCCGGTTAATCTCAGTAGTTAAGTCTTATGAAGCAATAAAATGATACAAACGTTGGTCACAGAATATTGTGATAAAATAAAGCCTAAGTTATATCGTTTTATAAAAGGAAAACAATTTTTAGAGTGATTATAATCCAAATCAAATAGCATTGAATCTTTTTGATCATTTGTACAGGGTACTATACATTGTCTGTCCTTAGGTATGGTATAACACACACATCGTATAATTGGCCCTTCGGATTGTATTCAGAAATATAAATTCAATTTCATAAAAGGCTATACGGAGTATGAGTTGTGAAATGACCGCAAGTTAAAGAAATATTTAGGTTTAATAACAATGCCATATAAGTCAAATGAATGTACATGTGTGTCAGTTCGCCTTATTATGATTTATTGTTCTATACCCTTTCGTTGATTTGATTTCCCGTTTTTTGGAAGTTCAAGGTGTTTGATAAAATCTTACTGTTCTGTATCTTGATTCTTCGTAAGAACGTTAAAAGATTAAAGATAAGCACCACATACATTTCTGAGATTCTATTTTTGGGACTGTTGAAACTGTCTTTAAAATTCTACATATCCGCCACAAAATAACCAGTAACAAAACGGGCACAGAGCAGATATAAATCTACATTTTATGAGCAAGCTGTCGTTCGTTGCCAGACTCGGCCTATTAATCATTGTATTTGTGTGGGTCAGAAGAATCCTGCCAAACAGTATTACTAATTCTTTTTGTAAAAGTAGATAAATCCCGTTCCAATTTTATGCGGTATTCCACTGATGACAATTTACCATAATTTCAATCAGAAAGCAATTGTAAACAAGCAGCCTAAACATTTTAATTCTGTTGAACTGTACACTATATTACTAAATAAGGATTATAAGCAAATTACTTATTTATCCGAAATTATATTATATTGGGCTTGAAACCTGTATACTTTTAAATCCATCTTCTGCAACACAATGGTGGAAATATTTATTTTAAATGATTGCCAAAGAGGAAGTCTCGCTAAGCGACCCCACACGTTACCATCAAAATACATAAGTATAACATTTTGTACAGGAAATAGTATAACTGTTTGTCGATCTTAATATGAAATGGGATGCCAGTCAATATTGTACAGCAAACAATATTGTGCGTTAGGAATGTAAACGAGCTAAACGGATATATATCAACGTGTTGTGGATTTTTTTTAGAAAGAAACCGAGATTCTTGTTAACACTGACTTAAACAGTCCGTGTAATAATCAGATTTGTCTGGATTGTTCCGCCAACTCTCGTAAAGCGGAGTTTTGATCCTTGGTGACACTTTGGAATATGAATCCAAGAAATCAGCGCATGAGTAAGTGCAGAATCAAAGTTGCACCCACATTGATTGTTTACAAAAACACATCTGTCAGAGTCGATTGTGTCTGACATTTCCGTAAACAATGCCAACGGTGAATACAAACCTAGATTGCGCGTTGCCCGGTAAATTTAACGCAGCACTCCTTTCCAACATTCCATGGTCTTTTGAAGCAATGGTGATAAGATCAGATTAGTCAAGATTGAGCTTATCGCTGACAGATTTTTTTGTTTTGTACATGTTTGATTTGATATGGCGTTATTGAATATTGTCTACGGTTTAAAATATTTGTCTGTCTCTTGTTTCGCCGTTAGAACGTTAAAATGTAAACATATGAAGTTCAGAAGGTTCCAGGATATTGTTGAAATGTTGTTCCACGCAAAAGTCTTCCAACAGTATCCGGAATAACTGATAATACATTTTATCTATTACTGTGTAAATTAACCAGCCTTAAGGGAAAGGCCAGAAGAATCATGTCGAAAAACATAACTTTTTGGGTTAAACAAGAAATATCACGTCCCAACATTTGTTTTGCAGTAGTTTCCTCTGATGATAATGATCTACTACTGTTTTGCTTTAAATGTGTAAATAAATCCGCGTCTTGAAAGAAAATAACTTAAAGAAGCCACCATTTTCATTTCATTTCGCTTTCTGTAAGACAGAAGTCACATCGAACTTAGCTTTTTGGTGGTTTCTTACTTTGGTCCTTATAATTTATCAGCCGAGATACATGTAAGTGAAAGATCGTTGCTGCAATAATGGAACTTTTTAAATTCCCTTATGTCTTGATACCTGATCTGTCTGAGGTGACTTCTTACGGTCAGTAGACAATTAAATCAGCAACTTTTCAGGGATTAATTAAGCCCTGCCAGGATATATACCCCACGACTGTACAACCTACTGGTTCTTACAGAGCAGCTGATATTGACATGCATCTGGTACCCGGATAATGTTCACAGCAGAACGGAATCAATGTTTAATGTCATTGACTGCACGTTATACTGTACATGTATATAACATTCTCAATCGTTGAAGCATGTGATACAAAGTGTTCCCTTCGGAAATCAGTTAGGTAATATTGGTAACTCCCTGAAGTGTTAAATACTGATGAGCCTTTGGGCCTGTTCATCATGACTCTCTTGGATTGGTAATCACTGACACGGACTCATTGTTCTATATTGCTGGTTTTCAATTTTGATATACCGTTTTGCAACAGTCTTCCAGTTTTGGCAATGAAACATCACATCAAGCTATTGTGTCATTTTTTATTAACGTGTGTGTATTGAAACACATACTGTTGTACTATGTATGAAACAGTAAGTGAATACTCGCCAGATACGACAATAAAAGACGTGAAACATAATCGCCGTCATATTTAAATCATCGTAGCAACGAAAATCTGACTGTGTCAAAAGATGCACAATGGTCCAAATAATAATAGTATTAAGTTAAATCTCTGCAGGCTGGTCTAGCATCACCTGTCCGCAAGAAGAAGATGAGTATCGGCAAGGGACATAGTTCCAGTCCCAAATTACACCCACCTGCTCCAAAAAATCTTCATTAGAGATGGAATAGAACAGACAAAAAAATCAGTTTTATCAGCAGGCTGTCCTCAATACTCTGGCAATTAATCATCAACCCAGAATCACGTCTAAAAATGTGGCTTCGATTCTTTGCGTTAAACCAGATTAATCACGCTCCGTTTTTTTTTTTCGGTATCGCCCACTGATGATAAGAAACTCTTTTACTGAGAGGGGTTGATATATAGTTCAAGTCTGGTTCCAAAGATGTTTGTATGTGCCTTTTCTGTCTTATTTTTTAGCATTATTAAGGATACTCTAACCCCCCAACAGAGTGTTTTTACGTTTCGCCGTTTTACTTCTAAACTACTGTGAATTTTGCAA
>JAVFBZ010184676.1:12877-33071 GCA_032466195.1 Katharina tunicata
AGTATTCCACTTTGGCGAATTTGCAATGCCAGTGTGTGGTGAAGAACCCTTGTAAAAGCCACCCCAATCGCCGCAGCCACCTGAAAGCTACCCTTCTACATTTAACGTCGATAGCAGAGTTTAAACGTATTCTGGGTACAATGAAGGGGCTTCAGCAGTTCAAGGCTCTACCAACTGAGCCATGGCGCTACCCACTCCTACTAGGAAAAACTGGATAGATATTATTAATAATAGTTGCTATAGAAGAACATATTCAAGCTGGAAATATTTTATTACAGCTAGATTGAAGATGATGACATTTATTTCATTCAGACATGGAGAAGAAAAAAGAATTACTAAAGAAAGCATTACAAATAGTTAAGGTGTCATATTGGATTTTAGGCCAGGATTGCTTTAAATATTAAATTGATTTCGTATTCTGACCTTATGTGGCATGTAATATTATTTATTTGACAAATATTTGAGAAAAGAGAAAAAGAAACACATTTAATAATAACAGAATTACACACAAGCTTACAAAAATCAGACAAAATTGGAAAATGAGCACATATCTTTGGTATTCTGCAACCAACATCTTATATATATGCAATAATTTTTGTTTTTGCTTGATGTTAAAAGCAGTACTCATGGGCTTTTCACTTATATGACAATGCAAAGCTGCTGTTTTGTGGGAAATATAACCTCATAAAAACTAAATCCATGATATATTATAACCATCAATAATTTCCCTCATATAGCTGTGTGTATAGCTGTTGCAAACAACGATGGTACATTCCAGAGGGATCTACATATTTTATCCACCAAGACAGGGTTTACCCACCGAACCACAAACAAAAAATAAAAAATGATAGTTTATGTAATATACTCACCAGACAATGGTACCATATTTTGACGATTCATTGTTATTGCTCAAATTTCCACGAACCACATTAAATCAAATAAATCCACATCGGTTCAAACTCAATGATTGTATAAAAGAGCCATGATAATATTTGTCTTAGATTCATGGATGAAAGTACACAGCAGACACACAAATAAATGGTCTTATTTTCACTAAGAACCCCTTCTTTCTTTGTGCATGACAATTTTGTCACAAGCCGAAATATATTAAACATAAATATTCGCAGCTAATAGTAACTTCACTCCATTGAAAAGGTCATAGTTGAGGCAGAAATTCAATTTAGCCACAGGTGACTGAAAGTGTTCCCATGTACATCTGAAATTTACAAGAGTTCAGGGACATCTACTTGTTTTTCAAAGGTTAATTCTTCTCTGGTTAAATGTCATCAAGAACATGAAATATATATCGCAAAAGAAACAAATTCTATGGGGTTTTAAGGTTTCCTACAACATCAGCCATCAACTGAAGAGTTTCATTTAGCGTTCACTTTTTATACTATTAAAGCGCACCCAAATGCCTGGTGAGGATTTAAATCTGGTCCCTAATGCACATTAGATACAAAAACTGGTGTAACTATGAAGTCATCTTGACCAAGATCACCTACACAATTGCCAAAAAAAAAAGGTTGAAAAACAAAACTACTTTATCAAACTTAGTTCGAACTTGCTTAGTCGACTATGAAAGTGCTAAGACAGCCAATAATTTAATCAGCTATAAATCCTCACTTTAGAAGAGTACATTAACAAATGAATCCATACAGGCAAAAATGTTCAATGAAATTGTTGAAAGAAAATACTGTTAAAAAGCCCTTAAATCCAAAATTGAAACGCTTCCATAATGAATGGATCCTTCATAAACAAGCTTAGCGAAATTGCAAACAGAAAGAATACAGAGAAATCCATAAATCCACAGTTCAAATCTTTCAATCAACAATAAATCCTTTATAGATGGAATTGTGCAAATTGTGATGGAAAGAGTAATGATTTGCTATACAGTAGCTGTAAGTTGCTGACAACTTGCTCGTAGATCTTAGCCTCAGATAGCCCTGAATCCTTTCACCGAGAAACGTCTTTTCACAATCTAGCTGTCGAAGCCGTCAGTGTTGGGATTTAGCATTGGCAGTCAATCACATAGCTATATAACCCAATGGTTCATGGCAGAGTTTCCTTGTTACTTCTCCAGGCTAGCTTTCCAGTACACAGCAGAATCAAACTGAATGGACCAGGCAGCACTGTACATAATTATGCCAGAGAATAACGTCTTACCAACCGATACTAAATCTTCTGGCCAGTGGTCTGAGTATTCAGAGCCGGGAGCGAGATCAGTAATTTATAGGTCTACATGTGGTCTACAAATGCTCTATTAATAAGAATTGTCTAGTCTCCAATGTGTTCTGTAGAAATCTCAAAAGCAAATCGGAATATCAGTCAGATTATCATAAATGAAATAGGGTTACTTTGTCGTTGATTACTAACTTTGTACAATGACACACACTATTAATAACACAGTCTTTAGAAGCATATATAAAATAAGAAATGAATACATTTACCAGCATCTAAAGTCAATGTAACAGATAGAAGGAAACTATCAAACGGTGATTTGGTCTTGAGAACATAGAAAATAATTGTTTGCTCCAGGTCTGAACTGTTTTTTGTAACTTGCTAAAGTGCATGTAAACAAATGCATTCCTTTAAACAGAGATGGGCAAAGTTGTATACCTGTTGATCTAGTTCTCAGTCCATAACGAAAAATGGATGATTCATCAGTAAATTGGAAGTATCTTATTAAATAAAAAAACACCTAAAAAATCATGAACAGCAAGCACATGAGGTCTTAGTATAAATTGGACTATTAGTAGACTTCTTGACACACATTTGTTTGGAGGACATGATGAATAATTACTGTGTACACTGAGCAAATACTGGTCAATGCCCTTAGGTTCTAAAGTACATGAATTCCTTGGGAAATTCAAGAAAGTTAGATGGAAGTATCACTTAAAGTAGAGCACTCACAAACTGATACTAAAAATGAACAGTAAAAACTTGATAAATATGCACTCAATTCTCAAAATCGTTTCACTGTAACATGTCTTGAACCGATAAACTGAAAGGTAAATTGCACTAAAATTGCAAATGTCTAGCAGAAAAACGGCACACCAGATAAGACATAGCAGATGATGTGCTTTGAAATTAAACAGACAAGCAAGCTGCCTCCACGGATACCAGTGTTGATAATTTGATAAATAGCGTCTCGGTGCAATGGATCTCAATCTTTAGAGCTCCATTTTAATCTCACCAAGAAATTACCACCTCAGCTTTTTTTCCTCTGTATGCCAGGAATATGGTCTCTGTGAGGAGATTTGCAACCAACCAACAAACAAAGATTAAACCCTGGTGTTGAGAAAAACTAGATTCTTTAGATGAATTGATGACTCGGTGAAGTATGGGTTTCAACTCTTTAGAGGATCTTCTCATCCAATGAGAAATCAGACTTGGGGCTTGTCAGAAATATGATCTAGGTGATGGGATTCATAATAACCTTGGGTCATCTGTTTTTACATTCAGTGGATAACTTGTTGATTTGCTAGATTTTTCTCGAATTCTACTAGAAATTCCGTCACCATTGGGGCTACAAATGCCCGAAATGTGATCTGTTAGGTGAAATTTACATTAACCCTAGGTCAGGAAGAAAAGTGAGGAATCTAAGAAAACCCGGGCGTCCCAGAGGTTGAAGTATTCAGATGGTGATAATCAGCATTGCAACAACTTCAAGTGGGTGCTTTAGATTCCAATCTCAGTCACAGCTCTCAGAAAGGCAACAGAAAGTGTTTAAATAATTAATCTTTGTTAACACAGCAGTTTGTCAGAAGTAATATGTCCTAGATTTCTGCCAGGCATCAGCATGGACTGAACCTCCCAGCGGCCTACTTAATCATCTACTCCACATCCCAATGGACTCCATGTTAAATTCTGATACATAGCCTTCAATTCTCAAACCAACTGCCAGTAGGTATAACGATACAGCAACACAACCACAGTGACTTTCACCCCTAAATATTCATGTATCCCAAGCAGTCAAAAATTACAACTCAGTTCAGTAATAATAAAATATTAAACCTCCATCCAGGTGAATTCAGTCCATAACTTAGTTACAGGTAACCTGTCTTGAGCATTTCATGATACCACATCAATATTTCTCAGTAAGTAGGCTACACAAGAATGCCATATACCCTTCTTTATATATTATAGCCTTTCATCAATAATAGGCACAGTTATTGATTGATTGATTGATTGATACATCGATTGATTGTCTTTTCACTCAAGGGTATTTTACTCATACATGTATAATGTAAAATCACAAGCAAATAAATGAGAATTTTTTTGTTCTGTTTTCAAAACACAGTTCCTTTACTCCTATATGGGCTTTTTGGCAACGAATAATGACAAGATCCAGGTGAGTTAAATCCGAAGGGAACTGTCTATTCAATGACTGTCATTCCAAGTTTGCATGAACATGAAAACGGTCTTCTTGCTGATACCACACTCAACAGGTGCTAGAGAAACACTGATAAGAAACAGGCATTACACACAACTTCCTGGGTAGGCGACAGTCTAACACCTAGTACCAGTAACAAGGTTGGTTGTATGACAGACTGCAGTATCCGCTGTACACACGAAATGCGACACCTTAGCGATAGGCGCGTCAATAAACAGGATACAAGTTAGGCAGGCGTGAACAGGAATCTGTTATCAGCATATGCCGATGGAAAATACTGCGACAAGGCAGTATACACGAACACCTTATCAGGAAATGACGACAGAATACACTGCAATGAAGCCTCTGTTTTGATGCAGATAGCAGTATTAGGAGCTTCGGTGTGGAGTCAATAGCTAATGGTCTTCAGTATCACTCTGGCTTAGTGCACGGCAAAATCTCAGGCGACATTCATTGTGGGGTTGACAATGTGGAAATGTAAGCAGCGCCATGTATTGATTATCAAGGTTTAAAACACTGTACAGCTTCAATAAACACAAGGCTAGGTAATGATGAGCCACAGATCAGACAATCTGCATCGGATGGCTATTCCATCAACTAGACAACCTCAGATCAGGATTTAATATCTAAGTACCATACATATACACATGAAACAAATAACAATAACAAATCAAATAGATAAAAGCTGAAATATGAAATTATGCATACAATCTTAAATACTCATTCAACCATACTTTATTAAAACACACTGAAAATCAATGCCATTAGTCTATACAGACCTACATCACAAATATTTTTTTTCTTTACATATTGATAAAAACAAAATTTAATCACTTCTGAACTAAAGCGGGTTTGGCTTGAGTGGTCCTTTTCTGTGCTATTATTTGGTAGCTGTAACAGATTTAAAAATGTGGGGGACAACTTGTATAGCAAAATAAAACCACAGATGGAGAAAGCCATCTGGGCCAAAGGCATTAGAAACTTTCCCATACGACTGATTGATTTTGGTGTTCAACGCCCTGCACAAGGGTATTTCATTCATATAAACCTTTCGTGTATTCAAACAGCAAGTCTAGCACAATATGAAGTCACTGAAAGTGCTCTAGCTCTATTGGAAAGAAAATGCTTCTCTAGTGCCGAGAATGACAACTTGAACGTAAGCTTGAAACCTACTTCCCTTGGCCAGAGGGTCTTTCCCATATAAACACATGTATCTTTCTGGTTAGTCTTATAACAGTGTACTTATGGTGGTTTTAGACTCATGGTGTGTTTTTGAGTAAAGATGTGTATATATATAGAATTAAAACCGTATACTGCAAGTTGTATTCTTCTGATTGCATTATTTCCACTGATGAGTTTTACAAAATATAGCGAGTTACGACTCCAACAAAAGATACACATGGATTCAATATTTCGGGTTAGTATTTATATATGATGAAATATCAGGATTTCCATCACCGACACAAGTGATACTTCATTGCGGTAATAACATATTTGTTTTTACATTTTGAAAAATATTCTGTCGACAGCCTTCATTGTTATTATGAGGTTGCAAAAGGACGCATTTTATTTCAGCATGCATCAAAGGGATGAAGTCATTTAATGTCACTAATTACTCCACATTTCGAATAACGTCACTCATGATGGTCCAAACTCGTCTGGGTTGAAATTTGCTATGAACAGTAGGCAACATGTGATGTTTTATTCTTTTTTTTCGTTGATCGTTAATATAAATAATAAAAAGAATATTACACAGTGAAGTTTGAATATTATCATATTGCTCATGTGAATGCTGAAATTTACATCAACGCTTCACGTCTTCTGGGTTATCATTTCCACTACTCACTCAAGCAATATTAATGGTATTCAAATTTCACTGTGTAATATCTCCTATTTATTTGAAAACCATTATCATATCATTATCATTCTTAGTAATGGTTTTCATATAAAGCGAAATTGATTCACCATACATACATCCATGTGTATCTGTTGTTGGAGTCGTAGCTTTGCACTATTTTGTGTTGTTCTGCTTTACCAATGTTAGAAGTAAACCATGACGACTATTGATTTGTACGTTGCAACAATTGTGTGTTAACAAACAGTCAATTTTCATTTTATTTTAAACAGTGTATAAATGTCAGAAGTGCCATGTAACCCTTATATTGTGTGGCACTGGGTGCAAATAAAAGATATAAATTATCTCAAATTCATAGCCTCTCTTTTTTTTTTATATATCTGAAAACCAACAGATTTGTAAACTGCAAGAAGCCAACTAATAATGAACACTCACCGGCAGAACATGTAGAAACGCCAGATTTTGTCTAGGCACTAAGCCGATTATGAGAACAAAGTGGCTTTAGAACAAATCGGTAATCTATTGCATGTACATGTAGCTCGCTATCCTAAATACCATATTAATAGCAGAGATTTATTTCTGATAATTATTTCTGTATTAAGCTTCTTAGCGTAGATCTCCTTATTATCCGAGTAGAAACATTGGGGCCATATCCAGTAGAGGCATCCAAATGGTCCATTATCAGACAGTAAAGTTTATTTGCAAAGTTTAACATGAAATTGCATGTTACATAAGAGTGGCAGCAATTGGGATAAATGTATTAAAAATCTTTACAACAAAAACCCCAATATATTCATAGAAACTAAATGGCGGTGTTTTAAGTTTGAGCATTTCAACCAGCACGCAGTTATACTCATACAGACCTGTAACCAAAATCCTCAAACTAAACTAAACTAAACTGTTGACACATGGCCAGCAAAACAAATTTCAGCATTTTATGGAAAAGATTTTTGTTTTTCATCCTGACCAAAAATATATAAGAAACAATTTTCTTATGGATAACAACTTCTTTATTATTTGACTGGCAACGTTTCGGTATAGGTACTAATACTGTTTTCAAGCCTTTCACAATATTAGTACCTATACTATACCGAAACGTTGCCAGTTAAATAATAAAGAAGTTGTTATCCATAAGAAAATTGTTTCCTATTTACTTTGTACCAGCTTCTAAATGCCACTCAAGGATCTGACCAAGGTTGTTAAAGAGGTAAAATATTAGGAGAGTTACTCTATTCGTTACCTATGTAAGTGAAGCCCATAGCACTGAGGTAATTAATTTCAGTTACAAAATGACAAGTATTAAGCCAAAGAGTCACATAATTTACAGGTGTTTCCAATAACTGTCAATCACTTTCACATGTACATGGCCACACTAATTGTTGTTCCTACATTATTCAATAACATTTATATGCAGACGGGCATTTAATAATTACATACATGTAATTGCACAGTTTGTGTGATACGCTGAAATTCACACAATGTCACAAGGGTTAACATTTTAAATAAATTTGCTACATAAGCATCATATTTTTTGTTACTCTGTCACAACATTGATGTTCTAACTTTCACACAATGTTCAATTTATTTTAAATTAATCATTGACTTGACTAGAAAAAATAAATAGAATATGTAAAATACAGGACAAAAAACACAAAAAAATATATAAATTGCAAGATTGGACTGTCCTCTATGGGGAAGAAAATTTATTTATTTATTTATTTGATTGGTGTTTAATGCTGTACTCATGAGTATTTTACCTATATGATGGCTTTGTGTTGCTAGCGTATGGTGGAAGACCGAGAAGAAACTTGTAAAGACTCTGCAGCCATTGGGTTTAATACCCAAGGTATCTACATCCACTGATGTAAAGGCTAGGCTGAGCTTACATGTAAACTTTCACAAAATCTTGAAAAAAATTTCAAAACAAAATCAAAAGAAGAGAAAACCTGTTAATTTGTATGAATAGCAATAACTTGTTGCACATCTTCATCCAGGAAATTTGCATATATAGCGTAAAATATTTTACCATCGCACATCGCAGAGAAAAGAATTGTTAGGACCTACTTACCAAGTGAATACCCGTATTCATCCTCCGTCTCTCCAGTCTCCTGTTTAACCGTGGGTCCACCATCTGTCGTGGATTCACCGAAAACTCCATCCTAAGGACAAAACAACAATTACAATTCAAATACATGACTAAGATGGATTTTCAAATTCTGGGAATATTGATTCGCAGCCTTTCGGCCTAAATGCTAAGACCATTTTTAAGCAAATTTTCCTGAGAAACATTTGTAATATCTACATAGGCATTGTTTGGTGTGATACCCTGTTACACAGGTTATTATGAAAGCATGGGCATGATTAACGATAAATCACAATGAAGATATGTTGTTAAGCTTATCCAAGAGCTGCATTGGTGAATTAACTGTTTATTATGAGGATTGATTGGTGTTTAACGCCATGCTCAAGGGTATTTAACCACGAGTCTTAACAGAACCATAAAATGTGTAGTCACTTTAGCCATTTTTGCTGTTGGAAAGATAATGTTCCTCCAGTGCTAAGTATACATGACAGAATGAAGCATAGTGTTAGCCAGAGGGGTGTCTCGGTGTCTTTGAGACACCCTGGAATCCATGTGAGACACCCTAATTCAGTCAAATTTAACATGGGAAAGATATGAAAAATGCCAAATGAGACACCCTGTTTCTTTGAAAAAAGTGATTTGAGACAACCTGTTTTTGATTTCTGGCTAATACTATGCCATGAATGTAATCTGGAAACATTCCGCAGAGGGCTTATTATTAGGATGCATCCTCATCCCCAGGACAAAACTTTGTATAAACCATCCCAAATCAAATTCTCCATCAAATACCCTTTGATTGTAGACAGACATTGTAGAACTTTTACAGTACTTCTAAGTGAATCTGCAGTGTATTACTTTATGTATGAACATATTTATAATATCCATAAATGAATATCTCAAAACTGTATCTTTGTTTGTTGAGGGTAAAGAACAAATGTGATCAATATATACTTGTTTGTCTGATGAAAGTAGTGACATGTCAAACATATGTGGATCGATCGACAATACCAAAGGTCGTAACATTTCTTAATCCCAAAATTCAAAATATTAATTTGTTCAGACTTACTGAACTCCCCGTCTTCCACAAAGGCGGCCTTGCAGATCTTTCAATTTGGTGGTATTGCCTTCAAATTTTAGATGTAGATATTTTGTACGTTTTTTAACAAAATCATGATCCATTGAAGAAATATGGAAATTGATCTTGATTAAACTGATATTTATAATCACATCTCTGGAAAAAGCCAGCAAATAATCTAGATGATAAAACAGTGATATTCCTCATCCAACAGAAAGAGAGAAAAGAAAGAAGAGCTCAGTGCAAGGGAGATTACCTTCATTGTTAGTGTTATAGTTTCTCTGTCCTCATTATTATTCGTAATAGGAGGAACTACCAACGGACACTCCTCATATGATTGGACAGATTTAGAGTCAGCTTCATGCAAATCCCTGGGCTGCAGGTTAAAGGTTAGGGGTGAGAGGTTAAGAAGAAGCAGCAATTTAGATATGACATTACAACCAAACCGAACAGGTATAAGATTAAGAGATGCTTCTCATTACTGGGAACTAGTTACATGTAAAATGTTCTATAAAGAATTCATTAGATGTTAAAGAAGATACTTTTTACTCTGCAAAGTGTTATAAAAATAGACTTCTTAAAGTTAAATGTAAAGCACTAACATAGACAAAGATTCCTCCACACCAAATAATAACAGATAAAATTATAAAAAGATAATATTATTCATAGTTTTAAATAATAGTGACATTAATGTTCCAACAATTAAACTTAAAATTAAATTAGTTTGAGTTTGGGTTAAAGCGGTAATCCTCAAGCAGACTCGTGATATGTTGATGATGCTAAAATATATTGATCACTTACACAACTTGAGTCGACTAAATTCTGTACAACAAATTTGACCGGGTTTGATGCTTTGCGTATAACCTCGACAGCCTGATCGTGTGTGGCATTTCTTAAATCAACTCCGTCAACCTGATAAAGACAAGGGCAGACAACTATTGTAGTGACACAAACACAACACAAAAATAAACATAGTGACATCTAAAAGAAAAAGAGGATAACTATGATCCACTAAATTGTTTTATAGATTGTTTGTTTATTTGTCTGATTGGTGTTTAGCGTCGTACTCAAGACTATTTCACCTATATGACAACTTATTATTTATTATTAATTTGCTGTATGGTGGAAAACCAAGAAGAAACCTTGTAAAAAAAAAACTGCGAACTCCGCAGCCACCGGATTTGAGTTTTATTGAATAACATGATTAGGAGTATACTGAGAGGAAAGATGACACTCCCTTTTTTCAAATTATGACAGGATTTCACCAACCCTTGTACATTCTTAATGGTTTAACTTTTATTTAAATAAACGCTGTGAAAAAAAAAAACACCAAGAGTTTCCGACGTACTATACGCAGGTACCCGCGCATAACTGATGTATGGTCTCTAGACAAGACGGTTTGTTTGTTTGATTGTACAGGAGACTCCCATCCAGACACCAGCCCCATATAGGACATAACCAGAGTGATACATCACAAGGGAATCAGCAGAACAACCCAGAGCCATGGGCGCAGCTCCAAAACTTAATATTTGCCAATTAAAAAAAAGAACTCATAGTTTTAGGTGTTACATGTATCTGTAAATTAAACCACAATCTATGTACAGTACAGAGCAATCTAAAATGTCACACTGAAGAAATGTAATGCTAAGTACCCACCTCTAAAATCCTGTCCCCAGTTTTCAGCGTTCCATTCTTGCCTGCAGGACTGTCCTCTAGCACATGTTTGATAAAAATACCAGAAATCACATGTTCTTGATCTACATTGAACATATCTACTCTGCCACCTGCAGACAGATACAAATGAAAACCATTCAAAATAATAAATACAATAATATAATCATGAAACAAGTTGGGTTTGTATCGATCCGTGTTATCATATGCCATATTGAAAATTGTTCACATATATGATGGTAGGAACGTTATCATTTTAAAAGCGTGGAGAAAAACCATTCTGAGGGCCGAGGTTATAAAAAAAACTTTGAGGATACTCAGACTGAGTTAACCTGAGGTACACAGCTTTGAGCCCATGTTCAACAGAGCCGCTTTAAGCTGTCTGAGCTTGATTTTTAGAACTCTTCAGTCTGGCCATTGGCTGCTTCGAGAGGATTTTCGCAAGTTACAGAAAGTTTCACAGATTATTGTCAGAATCTCAATCAAATGGGGAAAAAGTTATGTTAAAAGGCATTTAAGTCTTAGTTTTTCATAACATTTCATAAACTCGGCCCCAGAATTTTGCAAATCGTTAGAATCTCTTTCGCATACTTCAGATTTTGAGGGTTAGATGCATTTAAACATTGATTAAAAATATTTTTTGGCTGGAAAAAGAAAATGACACATTTGATCCCCTGATGATATGTAAACCTATTTGCAGACTATTTTGTGCCCTATGCAAGGTCAGCTATCCGCCTACTTGATACTCACCTACAATACTTATACCCAGACTCCTGCCTGGTTCTCTTTCTAGTTGAACAACTCTCGCTGGGCCCCATGTTTGTTCACTAATTGCCGGCGAGCCATCTGCCGCTAGAGATTTTTGTCGGGGCGAGCTTAGTGGCGGTGGAGCAGTTACAGGCGGGACGGTGATTGGTGTAGGTGGTTGAGGTGATTGGCTTGTGTTTGACACCACTTCTTTTGTTACAGATGGCACAGGTGCGGTTTCAACCGTTGTCGTTGTTGACGTGGAAACTGGAGTTTGCGTTGGTGAAGAGAGTGGTGAATCTTTTTGCACAGATGAAGACGTGAAAGGTGAGCTAAAAAATCAAGTTTATTCACATTTATAAACAATTTTTTTAATTTAAATAATTAAAAAAAAAAAACGACAATGTTTTCAAACATGAACATCAAATTTGTGATTATTTTTCGTCAAACTAAATGCAAATGAAGCCAAGAGAAAAACAAAAAAGAATATAAATAATTGGTAAATGGTAAATAAAAATATTTCAAAAATCATAATAACCGAAATGAAAAAGGTATGCTTTGACATACCTTCTGGAGCGAGTTGAACAACACGCTGTCATACATTTAAACATACTTGTTTGTAAACTTCACCAGATAACAAAGCCTTTCTATTTTACAGCAGTTATTCTATTCTACATTTATAACTATCTATGCGAGTACATCTACATAGGAACATAAAACAAGCTACCAAGGAAAGGAAAGCTAGTTAATCTATGGATGCATTTAGGTACAGACTATAAACTGTCCTCTATCATATACATTTATCCAAACATCTGTGGGCCAGTATTTTGAATACATTTAGGTCAAATCAAAGTGGGCTGGAAAGAGATATCGCAAAATAACATCCTACAACAAAGGCAGGTGAATGTCAAAAGCTGGCAGCTTGGTCACAATATTATTGTTACACTGAACATGTTAAAATCTGTGATGCCGCGTTGTGTAGCTGCGCCCAAATTATACTCCAGCTCTTGAATAACCATCAGTTAAAATCCACACAGGTGAGTGGTGGACTGGAAGTTAGCGCAGAACCAATTCAAGGTTGCTGAGTTTGTTAAGTAGCAAGATTACACTAACTAGTCAGCGGAGAATACAATACTTTCACAAAGGTGAGATATTTCCATATTAGTCTGCAACAAATCCTATGGGAATGTCTTTACATAATGGACACATTTTGTCACTGTAATTGTAGAGTAAGTGTTGCTTGGGTCATGCATTATAAATTGCAAGGGGCTATGTAATACCCAGGTGTGACACATATTACACAGCTTTCATTTATTCTTATCAACATGCATGTACTCTGCAATACAGATCTTTTTTTATTTTTGGCAGTCTATATAGTGGGGCAAAGGACTATGTGAATTCTAGCTTCTGAAATATTTTGACGCTATGTTTCAATGTCTCTGGCTAAGGGCAGTATGTTTCCAGATAATATTCATTCATCATCTTTCTAACAACGACAACACTTTAAGTGACTTTACATTTTTTGCATGTTGGAATACACCACCGTCATAGAAATGTAATACATTTGAGCATGGCATTAAACACCAATCAATTAAATCTATTCTGACATTCTTGTTTAGAATACATGCAGATGGAAGTCTTTTTGGTTAATCAACATCACATGGCCACCAAAAGATAATATATGTTGTTCTTAAATACGGAACAAACAAGCCAAGTTTATAAAACATTTTCGATTCAACAATCAATAGACACATGCAATGGTATTCAAATGAATATATGGGATAGATTCATCATTACTGCGTTTGAACAATCTTTGTAAATACTTAAAAAGTACACATGAAATTAGTAATTAGTGCATAATATTATCTGTCATTTTATAGAAACACACCGTAGCCAGACCAGGTAAATACATGTAGGTGTATTTGATTAGGGTTTAAAAAAATACTTTAGGCTAATTCAGGATGTTTGAAACAGGGTACCATGACAAATAAACTTCCTAATGTCGCTTAGCTCATAGGAAGCTCTGGTCAACCAATCGCACCAGATACACAAGATATTTGTATATAAAAGTAATATTCCAAAGTACAGAATTCTGAAGTGAACAACCTTCTCAAAATTAACTTCCTCGCCTGAAAACAGGGTGGACATGTTTGTACATTTGTGTGGTGCTGCCCCCTATACAACAGTGTGGTGCTGCCCCCTATACAACAGTGTGGTGTTGTCCCCTATAAAACAGTGTGGTGCTGCCCCCTATACAACAGTGTGGTGTTGCCCCCTATACAACAGTGTGTTACAAAAATACAATTGAAACAGTGGACCAAGTAAAACAGTCAGGTAATCCATAATTCTGGTATATTCAGGCGTATAGTATGGCCTCCAAATAATTAAATTCAGTGGGTGTGGCAGACAAGAGCCTCCTGTTCCCTGGAGCCCTCTGAATGATGTTTTATGCCCTATTTGTCCTATAGTGCCCTTGGTTGTATGTTTGTGGCCAGTGAATTCAAGGGAGGTCACCATTACCCAAAAGTCTGGCATAATGTATGAAGAAACTGCCCTAAACGACACTGGTAACACAATGCAAACCAAGAAGTAGAGAAAAAATTTACTTCAGCATTCCCATAAGCTATAAAGAGAGTGCCTGTGCACAGTTACTCGCAAAAAATAAAGAAGATAACAAATAAATTGAGGTAAAAAAAGGAATGAGGTGAAGCAAATAAAGGACATTAAACCAGTCAGTCAAACCAAGAAGATTTAAAATCCCCGGATAAGAAATAAATAAGGTTTTATGTGATGGGCATTTCTTAGCCGTATTAAAGGGTGTTGAAGGATGCAAAGGAAACGAACAGAAAAGAAAGTCTCAGAGAGAAAAATAAAAACCAGGACTGAGATCAAGCAGCATATGAGATAAAGTAACAAGATATATAGGAAGAATAAATATATTTAAAAAACAACAAAGTGAAGAAACACAGGAGGAATGTAAAATTGCTTTTGTGTGATAGGGGTATTACGCCGTTCTCAAGGTTAATTCACTTATATGATGGCATGCCAGTTCAATCAGTGAAGGAAATCACCGTAAATGACTTTGGCAACACAGAAAACGTCACAATACATTTCCAGGACGAAAAACAGGACAACACAACAAATCAGCATCCTGTGCCCCTTAGTTCGGAGAGCAACAGGACACAGGAGGCTCCCACCCAACCACCCGCCGTAAAATTGCAGACAAATAAACGAAAAATGGAAAGAAAATGAAAATATATGCTTTGAACTGTGTTTTGACCTTCAGATGTTCTCAGGTAAAAATATTTAGTACAGGTAATTCTAAAACAAATTTAGACTGATACCAAATAAAACACAGTAATCTAACACATGGACTGATAATAGAAATACTGAGCATTCTTATATAGAACGGCATGATAAGAAAAGTGATGTATATAAATGATGCTATAAACACAGCAAGACACTGCAATACATGTGAAAAACCAAGTGAATTTAAGGTGAATGAATACATAGGTGTTTAACGGTTATTGTATTAATAATTAAATAGACTGACAAATTATCAAGAATGAAGACTCTTATAAGAGGGGGGACATAATAAAAATACAAGTTGATTAGGTATCTAAATGTATGTTTTAAACCCAGGTGGTTTGTCGTCTGACCATTTCATCCCATGGATTTGTCCTGTCAATAGTGTATATTGTAGCAGCTGACTGGGCAACACATTGTATTTGGTTTAAAATGTCATTGCTATAAAATCCTTATATGCCAGTGCACTTTTAATAATGTGACAGGGCTGTCGTTGCCGTTTACTTCAACTGTACATTAATGCTGTGGATAAAGACACTGATTTCCTAATCTGAAATCAAGATTCTTTACAAACCATACAGTTGACTTTTGAAGCTAAGTTGACGACCATTATGTCAGTCAATATGGCAGTCAACATAGTGGTACCTACTGCCTTATTTAGTTGTCTGATGTCTAACATGGAACACTAGTTCATAATTGTTGGTAAAGAATTAAAATTAAACCTGTAACCCTAAAAACTTACTAAGTAACAGTTTTTTATTTTGACAATTATTTTAAACCAAAGGCTTTCCAAATGCTGCCTTTCTGAGACCTGAGTTTGAATCTTAGTAGAGGCAAGCACATTTTCTTTCTCTACATTAATACATATGTAATGCACAAATCACTGCATAAAGACTATGTGAGTGTTGGAATATAGATAGACAGGGTTAGGATATAGGATAAAATAGTAAGTTCAAGATAAAGGCGGTTAAGTTTCTAGTTTTCATGATCGGCAAAAAGAGCGTCCTTACCGGTAATACTTTGGATATATCCTGGAAAGCATGCAATAAAAACAGAAAATAAACAAAATAACTTGATGCACATTAGTTATGCGCTTAGTTATGTCCACAAAAACAAAACAAAATCAGAAATAGGGTGCATAGAAACAAATATTTAGGAAATAATAAAAAAGGAACAAAAACAAAGTTATGGCCAAGCTAATTGTAGGTTAGTAGAAGTCACATAAATCTATCTAGAAACTTGAGATGATTTATCAGTTTTTATTAGTCGATATCCCTGTGCCAGAGTTACTGTGACAAAAATATATTTAGAGACTTTACATAAATGTATTTATTAATAGTTAAACAGAAAAATTTGAAAAGACTAGTTTTTACAATACTCTACTTTTTTTTGCCACACCTGATATCAATTCTAAACACATAGTTCTAATTTTTCAGCACCATTAAATTAATTATACATATTGTATCAGACAGTTCCCAGTGCAAGTGTGTTTTATCTTTGGAGATATATCCTCTTTTTCATTCCAATTTATCAATACTTTTGACAGATCCAGATATGAGTGTGCTATATATTCGGTAGCTCATCAGAGAAATGCCACATCCCTGGAATAATGGTACTGAAGATAACACAGATGTAAAACTCGCCTTGTCCTATATCTTAATTATTATATATAAATAAAATTTGAATTTAATAGTGAACCTTTCAACAACTGGGCCATCAGATCAGTGTAAACTTTATCATAAAATTTTTGCAAAGTGGTGAGTTACTATGTATATAATACTTCATGGTTACTGAATTCTTGTTTGACTAACCTTTTTATTTAGTCAACCAACCACTTATAAAATCAATATATGTTCATTTTTTTCTTTAGAGGTGTTATTATGTTTCATTACACTTCATAAACAATGATATTGATGTGTTTGTTTGCTTGTTTCCTTAGTGAAAAGCGTCCTCAAATATATTTTGCTGAAATGTATATGATTACATGATTACATGCATAGTCAGCGTTTTCTAGAAATTGCTGTGGCACTTCACAGTATGGATTATCTATAAACCATAATGGAGGTTAAATCTCTTATCCTTTTTTAACAGAAGAGTGCTTTTTTCCCCAAGAGAACAAATCTGTTCAATTGATAATAACATCAGTTAAGGGGGTATAAAACAACCCATCTCATATAAAGTACAATGTAAATCATGTGCTTACATGAGAAATAAAGAATACAATTGTATAATGTGAAAGAGAAAACATACTTTTCATCAGGACTTAAAAATTGAACAGAATGTAGGAGAAGAGAGACCACAAATGTTACAGTTTCAGAATGACTTGAATTTAACAAATCCAATTTTCACGAGCAATATACATCATGTATAACAACGAAAAGAGCAAAGACAGGATGAAAGATAAGTTCTGTTTCTAAAAACAGCTTTATTGAAGTATAAGTCAAATGAAATCAGACGTTAACTGAAGTAGTTTCCACTGTACCATGTGACAGTCAGTAAGAAAACAGTCCATGCAATGGTATCAGACAATCAGTCAAACCATGCATGATGGATGTGATGAGCGTTGTTGTTGTATACTGTACCGTAAATTCTGACGGTGACTGTATATATAACTATACCTAAAAAGGCAGGAAAATTATTTACTGGACACATTAAGTGGAAATTTGTGTAAGTGTCAGAAAAAGTATTTACCAAGCTCTTTATTTGATACACACTCAAGTTTATTTCATTTAACTGATGAGTTTGCAATGGACGTGGAAAATAAGAGAATAACATCGACAAATCATGTCTCCAAGAGAACCGATAAAGTTCCCTCACCAGAACAGTACAGGGCTTCAAATGTTCTTATTTGTTCAAAGCCCCTATTCCCCAAATATTTCCTGTCAATACTTGTGTTAATACTTAAAAATGTCATATTGAACACTTATTTCATATATCATATAAACAAAATTAAAGTTATAATTTATGCAATAAAAATGCATCAAACAGTACCCAGACTAACAAATAAATTTGCACTAGCTATAAACACACAAATAATTTATCATCAAACATTATAAAACTTAAAAAATATAAATTTCTTCAAATATATTATTAACAGTAATAGTTAGAAAATCATAAACTCTAAAAGCCAGATGCCAAGTGTACACTGCCAGCTAACACAACATTACATAACATAACACAAATTATCTCCCTTGTCTAGTAAACTCTCTAGAAGAGAAGGCGGGAAAGCATCGAGTGCCTCTCAGTTGTTTATTTTTTCACAAAAACAGTGTTTCTACTAAGTAATGGTAAAAGTCAGATTACACTCTACACATGCTGAGAAAAATATACCCTTGAGATTGACTCAAGCCTACCATGCGATAAAAATTTAAAACATTACAGTACTTCTAGTCAAATGTCAAGGAAAGGGTTCATGATTTGACTATTTGGTATACAAACTGAGGTGATATCATTCTGAGGGACCAGTTATTGTGACATGACAATCTAATCGTGACAACAGGGCAATTTGATGTTTTTGTTGATCATCAGTTATGACTAGAGTTTTTATGACCCCAAAACTGACACGTCATCTCTGATTTCAAAATAGCTGATAGCCTCGTGTTGACTTTAACAAAGTGGTCTATGCCAACCGGTTTTAACAGTTTCTTGACATGTATACCTGTTAAAAATGATACCTCAAGTGCTTTCGCATTTATGGTCCAGAAAGGTGTACAGTGATTTAAACTTCAAGTGGTTTTGTAGTTATGCTTCGAAAACGAGGTGTAACAGATAGCGCATTGGGCGCATTGGCAAGACAGATAGAAGGACAAAACTTATTTCTTTGTCAATTCGAGAGTAACAAAAAGCAAATATTTCATGAAAAGTTTTGCAACTTTGCTCTGCACACACAATTTTAACCTCAATTTTAATTCTTAATCCAACTTGTTTTCGTGGAAACTAAATTTAAACAATTTCTTGATATATGTACCATATGTAACAATATCTTGTGGCGATTTGTAGTGAAAATCCGAAACCAAAATGTGACAGATGTACTGAGGGAAGACAGAACCCATTTATATGTATCCCTGAATAATAAATAAGACAGATGTAAACTCTCAGTGCTATTAATAAATGTAATAGTTTCAGACTGAAAACAACATTTCATATGAGTGTTTTCAAAATGGAAAAGACTGAAACTAACTTGTTTCATGAATAAATCCACTAATGAGACACTGCTAGTGTTTTAAAGCAACATTTTGCTTCCAATCCTGCGACAGAAATAGTGGTACATGTATCTAACATTTGGGAATTTCAGGGAATACTAGTATGATAATGGTCGACAAGTGCTATAATTTTCTATAACATTCTCTGGCGAACACATAGAAATAATACAAATTTCAACACTCCACCCGTAGCACTGTTAGTGATAGAAAACGTGATAAAAACGGTAAATACCCCAAAACTCCTAACATTTTGGACAGGTTTAAATGCTTTACGTTAGGAAGCAAACACAAATCTGCACTTGGGCAATTTCTTTTACAGGTACTAATATTGTCCAAATTACAGCGAGTCCAAAATGCTGAAAGTTTTATGAAATGAATACAATAAAGTAGCATTCTATAGAAACAGGGGAGATAAGAAAAAGGGCTAATATAAAAAAAAATAGCACTCACTTTGGTGATGTCATGACAGTGTAAGCCGTGGCACTATCCCGAGATTCAACAGAGGCTGTCTCACGGTAATTTGCTACATCTGCTGCCGTTACATATATAATGCTGAAACACAAAGTACAAAACATGATAAAAATAATTTAAAACATATCACAATAATAATTATTTTACTTGACTGATATATTATTGCAATTGTTCTTGCCCTGGGGCCAATAATATTAGCTTAATATTCGAAAATTCCATATATATTATAATCAAAGTCTATGATAGCAGAAAGAAAAACATTCCATATATATTATAATCAAAGTCTATGATAGCAGAAAGAGAAAAATTCAATATATATTATAATCAAAGTCTATGATAGCAGAAAGAAAAACATTCCATATATATTATAATCAAAGTCTATGATAGC
>JAVFBZ010184677.1:0-11715 GCA_032466195.1 Katharina tunicata
TTTATGCCAGGAATACATGACTATGATCAGACTTTAGACATGAAATGATCTGTCTACAGAATGATCAGTGTCTTTATGCCAGGAATACATGACTATGATCAGACTTTAGACATGAAATGATCTGTCTACAGAATGATGAGTGTCTTTATGCCAGGAATACATGACTATGATCAGACTTTAGACATGAAATGGTTTGTCTACAGAATGATGCTGATATTTTCACTCACCCTTGGATGGTGTTTAATTGAACATTGTTTGTTTACCAAAAGTCATAAACCATTTCCTGGCTTATCCAATTTATATAACCAGTTCCAAAATGTTCATTAAATTAATAAATGTGTAACAAACAAAATACAATAAACACATGAGTGGTCTTTGAAAGATTTCCTTTATAAATAGTAATACCAAGGCATCTGCAGGTTCATTTGTTCCAGCTTGACGACGACTTACATGATGTTACTGTTTAAATGGAAATAGTCTGACCGCCCTGCTGAGACGTTTATCCTGGATATTGTTCAGGGATGACATGTTATTGACTGATCACAGATCTTCTGTACAGGGGATACTACTTCAAGCTGTCAATCATTATTAGACAGACCTTACCCCTAGGGGCCATTCTGAATTCTTGATGATATTGATCCGTGCTTGTCTGCGATTATTCTGCTGTCCTCAAAATCATAATAGTCATTAAATTGTTCATGTTGAAGTGTTTATTTTTATAAGATGATGGCGGATTTCAGTCTGACCTCTCGATCGCTGCCTAGGAGCCAAATGGAATCAATAATAGTAGATTAAAGATAGACCTTCAACATTCTGAGTTGTCATCTCTGTTCCCAGAAATAGCTATAAGATCTCTATTCCCACAAATAGCTATAAGATCTCTGTATCCAGAAATAGCTATGAGATCTCTTTATCCAGAAATAGCTGTCAGATTTCTGTACACAAAAATAGCTACGAGATCTGTTCCCAGTAATAGCTAAAAGATCTCTGTTCCCAGAAATAGCTATAAGATCACTGTTCCCAGAAATAGCTATAAGATCTGTGTATACAGAAATAGCTATGAGATCTTTTTATCCAGAAATAGCTGTCAGATTTCTGTTCCCTTAAATAGCTACGAGATCTGTTTCCAGAAATAGCTATAAGATATCTATTCCCAGAAATAGCTATAAGATCTCTGTTCCCAGAAATAACTATCAGATTTCTGTACACATAAATAGCTACGAGATCTGTTCCCAGAAATAGCTATAAGATCTGTGTATACAGAAATAGCTATGAGATCTTTTTATCCAGAAATAGCTGTCAGATTTCTGTTCCCATAAATAGCTACGAGATCTGTTTCCAGAAATAGCTATAAGATCTCTATTGCCAGAAATAGCTATAAGATCTCTGTTCCCAGAAATAACTATCAGATTTCTGTACACATAAATAGCTAGGAGATCTGTTCCCAGAAATAGCTATAAGATCTCTGTTCCCAGAAATACATGTAGCTATCAGATTTCTGTACCTATAAATAGAAACGGGGTATGTTTCCAGAAATATCTATAAAATCACTGTTCTCAGAAATAGCTATAAGATATCATCTTTGTTCCTTAATATGGTTATACTGTCCTTGTTCCAAGGCATAGCAATACGATCTCTTTTTACAGGAAAAGCTATAAGATCTTTATTTTTATGAAATATCTATAAGATATCTTTTCTCAGAAATAGCTGTAAGATCTATTTTCCTATATTTAGCTTTAAAATCTCTGTTCCCAGGAATAGCTGTAAGATCTTTATTCCCAGAACACCTATAAGACTTTTATTCTCATAAATAGCTATAAGATCTCTATTATCAGGAATAGCTGTAAGATCTCTGTATTCCGAAAAAGCTATAAATATTTGTACCCAAAAATAGCTAGGAGATCTCTGTTTCCAGAAATAGCTAGAGGATCTCTATTCTATGAAATAGCCGTTATATCTCTGTTCTCAGAAATATCTATAAGAGATCATCTTTCTCAGGTCAGAGTGTTTAAGGCCAGAATGTTTAAGGGCAGAATGTTCAAGCTTATATGCATTTGTATGTAATGTTGGATACTCCACCATCATGTAAGTGAATTACCCTTGAGCACGGCGTTCAACACCAATCATCCAATCATCTCTATGCCCAGGAATGGTTGTAAGATCTATATTCCCAGAAATCGCTATAAGATCTCTGTCTTCAGAAATAGCTTTAAGATCTCTGTTCTCAGAAATAGCTATCAGGTCTCTATTCTCAGAAATAGCTATAAGATCTCTGTTTCCAGAAATAGCTATAAGATCTCTATTCTCAGAAATAGCTATCAGATCTCGATTCTCAGAAATAGCTATAAGATCTATGTTCCCAGAAATAGCTATACGATCTCTATTCTGAGAAATTGCTATAAAATCGCTGCCCTCAGAAATAGCTATAAGATCTCTATTCTCAGAAATAGCTATAAGATCTCTATTCTCAGAAATAGCTATAAGATCTCTATTCTCAGAAATAGCTATAAGATCTCTGTCCCCAGGAATAGCTATAAGATCTCTATTCCCAGAAATAGCTATAAGATCTCTATTCTCAGAAATAGCTATAAGATCTCTGTCCCCAGAAGTAGCTATAAGATATCTATTCTCAGAATCAACAAACATTTGTGAACATCTTCACTTTAATGGAAACATGGTCACCAGGTAAATAGTCACCAGGTAAATGTTTAATAAACTACATGTATCTGGACGTTATTGTATGCTGACTCTGTGGCCATGCATTGTTTTGAATCAGTATGGATTGTTAGTATTTGTGAGGTTTTTTTTATCAACTCTATGAGCTGTTTAAGACCCAAGTCAAAGAATGTGTGAATTTTGTTTAAAAAAACATTCTATAGCTATAAGGTTTCCAAGAGAAATGGAATGATAGTGAGTCTGACTAAAAAGTGATTGTGGGATGTCAAAATGGCTGCCTGTTCTGTTGTGATGGAGATTTATGTTTTCTTGTCTCTGTAAAGGGTATGAAGCTGATAAGAGGCATAAAGTCCTAATAATGCTGAGAATTGCTCAGGGAGTCAGTTATCATTAAACAGACTGTGCTTTGGTAGGGGAGGCTGAATGGGGCTGGTGTCATGAATAAACCATGGTATTAAGAAGGTAATGAGAGTGGAGCCCTGGGAGATTTCTAAACTCATTCCTACTAATACCAGCCAGGTGTCGTGCCAACAGCTACAACTTATACCAACACACCCACGCTTATAATTACCTACCTCAACACGCCAAATATTCTTATTTATTATTTAAATTTTAAATTATAATTAATAATTGAGATAGTTTTGGTTTTGCAAATTTGTTTTTCATTCAAGCCTGCATAATAAAAGCTATTAAAGATAAGTTCAAATAGTAGCTTGCGATAATTTTTGGCAACTTTGAAATCGGCAGTAAAATTAAATGAAAGATTGCGTGAGTCTTCTGGTGTTGTACAGGCCGGGCTGGATCAGTTTCTCTTCATGAGCCTTTTTTACCACTGGACTTCTGTTGGTTTTAATATATTCATGATACATACATAAAGGTAACTTTTAGACATGCTTTATTCTGAGATTCCATATTGATATATGATACTTAGATTTGGATTAAAACACAGCAATTATCAATCATAATGTACTTATTAATGTGTGTTCAACTTGTCATTTCCCAATGAATACAGCTTATTTATGTCTGAGGAGCTTTCTTCTGACAAATAAGCTCTTTAACTTGGGGATCTTTCTTGATCACAAACCACTCCAGACCTGTTGATATTAGAGAATTCCACTGGCATTCTAGTTTTCTATCAAACACCAGCATTGCAAAGTGGAATAATAAACCCCAAATACTAAGTCAAAATTTAGAAATAAAACTTCTAACCATAGTCAATTAAACATTTTAGCATTTTAAAGATAAACAATGTAATCCCAAAATAAGCTGCACAAACTGTAGTTAAAGGAGCACTGTGCCAACCAACCTGTTAACTGTAATAAACAGTTAGATGACGTTGTGCAACAATGTATTATTATTAAAGAGTTATGACATATTTCATTCCGAAGAAGCTTCATCCATCTGGCTTTCCGGCTAATGGAGACTCAACACTCAGCAGTTTCCCCAGGACAACAAATAACTTTTAATCACAACTCAAGGTTCTGATAATTGATTTAAAATCTTACATTCAACCAAAGTTTACCATGGAAAAAGATTTAAAAGGGAGGTAAATGACATCACACAGTTTCACAAAAGTATCACAGCCCAAAGCAACTGTCAACAACTCATTCTTTACCAAAAAGGCAGAAATCATTCATAAGAAACATACAGTATAGAAACACACGGACTTCAAAACGGAATTGTTTAATACTCAGACACATACAGTATAGAAACACGCGGACTTCAAAACGGAATTGTTTAATACTCAGACACATACAGTATAGAAACACACGGACTTCAAAACGGAATTGTTTAATACTCAGACACATACAGTATAGAAACACGCGGACTTCAAAACGGAATTGTTTAAAACTCAGACACATACATGTATGGTATAAAAACATGCAGACTTCCAAACTGAATTGTTTAATACTCAGACACATACAGTATAGAAACACGCGGACTTCAAAACAGAATTGCTTAATACTCAGTCTATTAACGTCATCTAACTGGTCATTACAGTTAACAGTTGCACAACATCACCTAACTGGTCATTACAGTTAACAGTTGCACAACATCACCTAACTGGTCATTTATAAATCATTACAGTTAACAGAGCTTTGAGCAGCTTACGAAAGGTAAATTTTCGTCAACACAGTTTAAAGTGAAAAAGTAAGTAACACAGATATTCAAATTTATACCAATGAAAGGAATTTATTTATAAATAAATTTCAAACACAAAAACAAATAATATATTGATTTCTTTGCAACAAACTTTTTATAAATAATACATTTTGGCTTTGCAACTGAGCTTAGATTATTTCTGAACAACATCCTCATTTATAAACTTCGAATTCAATTAGTTTTGAAAAATCTGATAATCGCAGTATAAGAAAAGAAAGAATAAATGAAAGATGATAAAATGTTGCAAACAAAATGTCTTCTTATCCTCTCCTTGTTCTGAATGTTTCTTGTAGTTTTCCTGCTATTCCTTGATTTAACAAACAGAAGCTTTGATGTGGGTGAATCTGTTCATTAGAGTTGTGATTGATTGTTCTATCGCGTTTTTGACGACTGCAGACCAATCGTTGTCGTTGTAAATCACTCTCACTGATCAGGGCCGAAGCTCTGGGGAGTTTTACTCTGAAATTAAAGATTACAGCAATTTAAAGTCATAATAGCGCCTAATATCTTAAAGTCTAGAAAGCTGTAGATTGTGTTATTTATGACGTCAAAAGCCTATTTGTATATTGAAATCAAGATTGATGTTTGTTTTGTTAGTGTTAGGTGCATAACATTGAAGGTGGTCGAGTTGAACAAAAAAAGAAACCTCCCACTCAGCATAATAACATGTGCTCACATTACAATCGTGTTTTTAGAACAAATAATTAGGCCGAGTAACCATTTCTCAATAAATCAAAACACTCGTCAAAGAAAGTGCATAGCTACATGATATTTTATTAGTTAGTTTATTGTTCATTGCAAAGTTACTCTATTCATCTATTTTTTTGACACTTTTAAAAATCTAAGTCAACAAAGTGTGAAAATAAAGGTTGGAGTAATATATGTTGTATTTTGGGGAAGGGAATGGGTAATTATTTTCCACTTTTGACTGTAAATTATTGTTGGTGTCTGAGTTAGAATGAGTTATTTAAAACAATCCCCTTTCAAACCTGTGTTTTATAGTTGGACTGGGGACAGCGTTGGGCCATTGATTGTGTGGAATTTATTCTGCTCAGGACTCGGCTTATTAAGACGTTAGCAGCTTTGACAAAGCTATGAATTCTGATGAATCATTGTCTGGGGTAACTTAAAAATAGCGGGGATTTTCTTGGAGCTAAAATGTTCTTGTGTAGCCGTGGAAGAAAAATCATGCCCATCTCTTAAATTTACCAATTTGCCTTCAACACCTGTTAAACTATTCCACTTTCATGAACATTCATGAGAAGAAGGTATTCAACCTGACAAGTCTATTTATGACTCAAATATCGGGACCATCTCAACTTTTCAAGAAACACCCTTCTCAGATCTTCAGTCCTAAAGATAGGTTAGTTTTGAGAATGTTCTGGAAAGGCGACAATTTGTATTTATATCAAAGACAATTTAAGAAAATGAGAAGCTTGCTCTCTAACAAAAAATGTGTCGGTCAGGATGTATACATTTTTAACTCTTGTTACATTCTTAAATTGTGGTATTTATAAAAAAATGTATTTGTAAATGCTGCAAGAAACTGGAGCACATATTTCATCTCTGGAAGTTTTTGAGAACATTTTAGATCGTCAGATTAAGAAAGCCATTCTATCTGTTATGTTCGATGGTGGTCTGTGTTTTGTGGACATTTCAGAGTGTAATTTTATTTCTCCGAGATGTCATCATTCCAAGGTGGAATACAGTTGTGTACTTTCTTTTGTAAACCATAGTTTTAAGAACTGCTTTTTTTGTGCGTCCAGTTCATACTTACAAACTAATCTTATTTAATTACAGAAAACTCAAGTACTTCTAAAACAAGAATTCTTCACAACAAATGTTTTTTATAGTTTGTTTCTTGGAAATGTTTTACATTGGGTCTAAATATATAATTGTTTAAAATTAAAAATTTCTGTTTGAATACTCTTATAACAGGAATTAATTCAGCAAGGACTGTTTGTCATTTCAACTACAAATTGTAGTTTTAACAAAGTTAACTACATGTACTTGCATGTAATGCTTTGTTGTGAAAGGACTTAATAAATACAGCATACACTGTTAGGCCTATCTTGTTCAATTTGATAAAAATCAGGTTTTCTGAACTTTTAAGTAGGCAATTATTACAGACCTTTGAATATAGTTATTTTTTTCATAAAATACATTTTAAAACTTGAAATTGTGATTGAACTCCTTTTGATAAACATTTTAACCAATTGCCCTGTTAGCATAGCACAAATTTAAGAATTTCTAGGATTGCAGATTGGTTGCTCCAGACCTAGGTATCTCAACTTTTCTCGTCTGGGAATATTGATTTAAAAATGCTGTTGTTTTACCTGTAAATACGATCTGGTATCGGCTTCAATAGGGAAAGGCGTTTGAGAACAGACTTTCTGTAATCGTGTCAATTCCTCCTGAAATGAAACATAATATTTTCATTAGTTACATACGTTCAAATACACTCCTGTTATCAGTAATCTATAGACATCACTTGCATACAGAATTTTCGTGGTTTTTTTTGGATAACACACAGGAATCGAACCCACAACCGTCAGAGCCGAATCGCCAGCAGTGAATGCCGACCACCTAAACCACTCAGCGATACCACCATTAACTGCTGGCGATTCAGGGATCAGACTTCTGATTGAGCATTGTCCAGGAAAGGTAGACTAACAGTGTGTCCCAAAATTTATTGAAATTTATGAAAATATCTATTACTTAAGGACAAAATGACAAAAGAGACTAGAGATAGAATGAATAATTTATCATTCAGGATTTAAACTTTACGTTTGTTAATAAGTACATTGTTTGGTTTTGGTTTGATAACCTATATCATTTAGGACACTATTTAACATCATGTCCATCATAGAAATTGACATCACATTTTTGACATCATCACTTTTGTAATAAACAGAGAATGAGAAGACAAATGAAAAATGTATATAGCCTGCTAGCCAGAGACCAGAGTTTGAATCCCGGTGGAGGCAAGCAGAATTTTCTTTCTCTTCATTTATACAAATATATATGGTTCTCCCGTGAGCCTCTGTAGCTCAGTCGGTTAGAGCGCTGGCCCTGCTAGCCAGAGACCCGAGATCGAATCTCGGTGGAGGCAAGTAAAATTTCTAAATTTATACAAAAATATATATATGTTATTACTCTTTACAAAAATATATATTAGCAAAAATTTTAATATTTTTAGAAAATTACATAGAGAAGGCAGTTGTTCTTGATAAGTAAAAAAACAAAACATGTTTCCTTGGTACATTAAATACATGAAAACATGTAAAGATGAACTAACATTGTTTAGTTGGTCATTTAGTGATCAATTTGTATAATTTCTTGAGCCATATTAAAAGCAAAGAAAACACATCTGACAGCTTTTAATGTTTAGGTTATAATATTTTCTACTTTTCATAAAGTATCTTCATCATTTATCTAACTTCATAAAAAATTGGCTTAAAAAAGACAGAAATGTTTTTTTTTAAGGGAAAATGTATCTATAATTTTTTAACTTGTGTAGGTTAAACATTGTAGCTAAATAGACCACCAATGTAGGTTAAATAAGGATTTTCTACAGAATGAAAAGGACCAGTTATTTTGATGTGTTTAGAATTTGCACTATTATACACTTTCTGGAAGAGTGAACATCAAATGTCACAATGAGTAGTTTAGATAAGAGTGAAGTTGATCTTTCTCTAGAGAGTGCTCCAGTTATCTGTACTTACATGTAGTTGATGGTCAGGTCAGTGTTTACTCAATGTATCCCATTCTCATTACAACTAACCTTAATGTTTCCTTATTTTACAAAAGCGTTTAAGAATCTTTAATCAAAAGGTACCCACAGAAATAACCCTGTATTCTAAAATCATCATCAGGTTTGATCCCCCCTGTGGACCGTAGGTATATAAGGGAAGTTTTCCGGTGGCTGGGGAGTTCGCTGGGTGGTTTATACGAGGTTTCTTCACGGTTTTCCAGCATACACCAGAAACGCAAAGTCTTCATATAGGTGAAATACTCTTAAGTACGACGTTAAACACCAATCAAACAAACAAATAAAATCATCATTCAATCTTTCAGATATTGTTTGGCTTAATTGAGAAAAAATAATTAAACTTTAATAAGTTATTTCTAGTTTGCATGTTGAAATGATATAAAGATGGTGTCTCAAACTAGAAATAACTTACATTTACAAATACTGAAAAATATTGTTTGCAAAAGGAATCATTTGAGATGTACCCTCTCTATATGATTAAATTAAAGTTAAACACAACATGAGCCTTTAGAAGTTGGACATTCTATGTAACAAGACAAGTCTTTTGGGATTCTTACTTATTTTTATTGTTCAAGGTTTCCATGTTGATGCTTATATCGTTCTCAAGCGATGTTAGCCTCAACATGGAAATCTTACACAATAAAAATAAAGCAGAAGAGGTAATGACTTTCTTGAGAACCATGTTGTGGCATCACTATCAAAACTATACACAATAATATAGCTGAAGTTATAATCCATGTAAACTTGATACAATTTGTCTATAAATTATAATACACATTGGCTGAATCAACTCTCTTTGATATGAAGATTACTCAGCCGGTGCAGGCTTTTTGTTCATGGTACTTGTACATGCATTAAGTTTGTTCAGGGAAGAATTGTTTAACAACCTTTCCTTGTTTTGTGGTTAAACAACCTGCTGTACTTAAAACCACAACACTAGGTACTTGATCAAAAAAACTGACATTTTGCCTGGGTACTTGACCAAAGGAACTGACATTTTGCCTGGGTACTTGACCAAAGGAACTGACATTTTGCCTCGGTAGTTCGTATGATAGGACTTTGTTTTAGTTTTAAAAGGATTAAAGAATAATACTTACATCAATAATCCTTGAGATTAAAGCTTTAACTTGGGGCCTGAACTGACATGCTGTTAGGGCTGAGCGTTTTCCTGACTGCCAGCCATTACTGAAATGCCATTGTCCAGAAACACAGCCACACCACATTACACACAGTCCAATTATTAGGAGACTTTTTAGAATACTCTTCATCCTGAGGTGTGTTGCTAAACAGTCAAGTAATAACTCCTGGACTATCTGCTGGCTAGTCTGTGGTATTAGTGAGAATCTTCTGTAAATAGGCCTCTCTCCTGACCTAGGCAAGTTAAACAAACTTAGTTAGGAAAGTGAAAGATTGGTTGCTATTGGAAGTTTTTGTTGTGGAAGTTGAGCATACAAGGCAGAGATGATCAAAGGTCTCAGTGGACATGTGACAAAACAATGTGAAAACTCACAATATTGGTAGCTTTATGTCCGGACCATACATTTAACTAATCCTTTATTAAATATTCATTAGAAAGCAAGGAATAATAAATCCATAGTGTGCAGTTCACAAATTAAAGTGACATGACTGGAAACAAACATTGGGTTGTTTTTACACCTGTCAAGTTCATTAACAATTCACAACACACAGGTGTTAAAAACTGCCATTGTTTGTGAATTTCCAGTTAAACTTTGGCTATACAATAATCACTGGAACATGCATTAACTAATTGTATGGAAAAACTTCTTAGGAAATCACTGATTCTCTTAATTGCTAATCAATGAAGAAAATACACTCTCTGGGGTTATGTCACCATACACAATATAAGCAGCAGTTTCTCGAGGCCTACTTTTTAGTTTTATCTACCTGTATACTTACTTCAACAAATGTTTAGTTTTTATATGATTGGTGTACATACTTTTACATGAAATGGAGAAACAAAAGGAATAATTGTTGGAAGTATTTTCTGGTGTAGATGATAGTTAATAAAAAGCTTTATTTATATATAGCTAATATAAGTAAATTGTGGATTGCATATGGCTTATCTAAGCTAGTTGGTGCGTTAACAATAACAGATCTGAGAACTTGACTTCGGCATGTTTTCGATTTATGAAATAAAATTTTCTTAGACTATCCAAAAATCAGTTGAGTAGAGTTTAGAACGTCAACGTTTGACTTTAAATACAATGTTTAAGAAGCGTTATTCTCGAGGTGACAGTAAGTAAGAAGGACTTACCAGATTGTAATGGTGATGCAGAGAAGATCCGATTAGCCAGGACAAGTGAGCCAAGTGGTTGTGGATGGCCGTTAAATAGCTGTCCCCATGTGGGGGAATCCACCCAACATTTCCACATAAATCATAGCAGAATCAGCCATCACCACACGCTCTCTGCTGAGGGGCCGTCTCAAAGATACCAATTAGACGGTCCCTCCCACCAGTTCATACAGCCATACCTCAGTCAGTGTCATATCATTGCTGTAAGAGAAATACCACTCTCTTGTTTCAAGACCATTCCTTACTGCATTAAAATGTTAATATCATTATTTACATACTTTTCATTTTGCTGTATGAATACTGATCCATTCATGCCTTATAACGCTTAACATTTTATGGTCATGTTGAATGAATACAAATTGTATCGTCTTTTTTACTACAAACCAGTTTATACAACATTCATCATTTTATGTGAGTGTTGAATGAATACAAATTGTTGAATAAAAACCATTTCATGCAAGGCTCAACGTTTTATGGTCGTGTAACGTGTTTAATGAATACAAATCGTATCAAGTCATGTTGACTACAAAGTATTTTACACAACACTCAACGTTTTATGGTCGTGTTTAATGAATACAAATCGTATCAAGTCATGTTGACTACAAATTATTTCACACAACACTCAACGTTTTATGGTCGTGTTTAATGAATACAAATCGTATCAAGTCATGTTGACTACAAATTATTTTACACAACACTCAACGTTTTATGGGCGTGTTTAATGAATACAAATCGTATCAAGTCATGTTGACTACAAATTATTTTACACAACACTCAACGTTTTATGGTC
>JAVFBZ010184688.1:0-15063 GCA_032466195.1 Katharina tunicata
TGATCTAGAACATGAGATAATTTATCGACTTCAATTAGTCGATATCCCTGTGCCAGTGTGATTACTCTTGACAAAATGTATACTAAAGGTCGATAGGGCGATTTGCACCTATACTTGATAAGAAAGATATTAAAAGACAAATCCATTTTATTTGACGTCCAATGTTGTTCAACTGATATAAGGCAGTATATATATCTACGAAGCGTGTTATTGGAAAGCCACCAAATCTGAAATATATTTTTTTTTTGGCTGTGTTACATAAACGTGTAGCCAAATTTACTTTTATTTTCAGATTAAATATGGAAAAAAATCTATACTTTGCAAATGTGAAACGAAACATGTTCTTATAAAAATTACTTTTGACATATTATTTTTTCAATTTTAAAATACTGATATGCAGAAGTCAGAAGTGACGAATTTGATTCCACGTGAAAGGAGTTTTTTTAACATGTAATATCATATAAAGTTTTGTTTGTTTCATCAGACCAATTGTAGCTGAATTGTTTACAACAATAGCATACACAATGCATTCATCGCAGGTGTCGAAAAGTTTTTCGAAGCAAAAATTAAAGTGCCGACTGTCAAGTGTTGCAGATCGTAACTTTTGATTCTTCATTTGCACAATTTTAAGAAAAATATTGAAAAATGAAAAACGAAAGGTCAATTTTGAATTTTCGATTGATGAAAGACAGACAAAAATAATGAAAGGCATTAATTTAACGTCCAATTTACAATTTTTGATTTGCCGACTAAAGTTATAAGAAACAAAACTTGAAAATTGAACGTTCGTTTTTCAATTTTTGTTTTGTGTAGGATAGAAACAAAAAACGAAAATTGAACTAGCAAGTGTTACACGGACCCTAAACAATTGTGTTTGCTTTCGGTGACACAGAAGTTTTGTTCGGTTAAAAAGTCTGGAAAGAAAATGTGCAGAAGCCCGACAGAAACCCCATGGCTTAAACTAACGTCACCGATTCTTGGTGTCCGACAGATTATATGGTCAATACGTCTTCAACCCCGTTGATCGGAAACCATTTAAAGTACAAATTCACACATCGCAGCTTACCCTGTGTCGTTTATTTGCGTGATTGATTTATTTACATTACAAGGCTTGTCTGTTAACGATAACATGCCAACCAGAGCTGGAAATGGCGACAGACTTGTAGAACCAAAAAAAGACAATCCATATCTGAGGTAAATAGCTAGTAATAAGTTTACGAGTCAGTCGTAGAAACGTTTACAAGTATGTAAAAATGTTATGACGATAATGTCGATTTCAAGATAGCTTTTAGCTTCCTTAATTTATTTTTAAAAAGTAAAATATTGAAGATATTCTAACACCGCTTGGTTTAGAAAAATGACGGAGCAAGCTTAGTTAACCACCAACTGAGAGAATATCTGTTCCGACGTAAAATTTAAACAATATTGAAATATCCCAGGTTACGGTGTTATACATCAAGTAAACTAATCAAGAAATACAACGGTTTAAAAGAGCCTTATTTTCGTAACGCAGCAGTGCCAATTATTGAGAACCCGTAAGCCTAAATTGTTCAGTTTAGGAACTTTAATCTATGTTATTAACGGTTGTATATAAAGATGACTCGTTTTAATGATTAATTTATTTTAATAGTACATTGTTTCCTGAAACTGAACTTGTGTATGCCAGTGTCCTGTTTGGAAAACAGAATGGACCAGAAACCACAGGATTAAAAGTCTGCTGACAATAAACTAGCCCGCTTGCATTAAGATACACTCTATACTTATTGTCCTAATATCACCTATCAATCTTCGTTCAAGCCAATTCTTCTGACAGTAAGATAAATACTTGAACTGGAACATGACATGTCGTTATTTCCTTAAAAGTACAGCTGGCCGCTGGTTTCATTTGGCTGTGTAAACAAGAAACAGGTCATGCGGTGTATAAAGTGGAATGCTGTTGCCTATTATCGCAATGAAATATGGTAAATACTTGTCGTCTTAGAATCAATAACGAATACATGATGAATAAATGTATCAGTTTAATTTATTACAATGCAGTATCAGCTTTATTTATATTATACATGTATGTGCTTTGTTTTATACAGCAACATGCACGAGCTTTGCTTAAATATATACTTCAAAGAAATATATCAGCATGGGTTTCTGCTACAACTGGAATGATTTGTAGCTAAAACTACCATTAGTTGCCTTGTTTGTTGCCACAGAAAAAATAGACCATTGTATACTATCCAATTAGCACATAGCTTTTCACTGAGGCAATAACAAGGCAATTGTCAACGTGTCATCAGTCATTTGCAAGTACATATTTCTACTCTGTGTTTCTCTCAAGTTGCATACACCCAACATATGCCCTTGTTTATCCGTTTCCACTAAGTACATGGACAACCTGCAACATGGAACTGTTAATTTACAGAAGGCAATGACTATCATAAAGGACAATGGTATGATTCTGAAAGTCTCACACATTGTTACAAATTTTGCAACCTTCATAAACATAACCACATACATATTTTGTGTACAAACAAGACTGACCACATTTTAAGAAATGTAAGGGTTTACTTACGGGTGTATAAAGCAATGCAAATACATGATCTAACTCTGTGTGTAATTTTAAGCCATCAACTGCTGCATTAAAAGGGCTATAATTCATGTATATTGAAAGTCGAGGATTGAAGATGGTGGCTATAAATTACACGAGTTACTCACTGAAAATGGTAATATTAGTGATTCAAAAGCCATTTAAATTGATGGTGCTAATAGAATAAACAAACGTCAAACGAACAAAAAGACCGTTATATAGTGGTAAAGTTCAATGGTACGAATTCCGAGAAAACGTTCGTCAGAATGCACTTCTACTACGAGGCTAGACATAAGGTATATGTGTAGAGTATATTGTGTGACTGATTCTGGCGCATGAGCATTATTTCCTATATATTCTGTTATTTTTGTTGCGGACTATTTGCTAACGTAATCTACAATCCACGCGGACATCAGTGCGGCTGTTTCTGGGTCTGGATATCTCTGATGTGGTCATGTGACTCACGACTGGAAAGATGTAGATCACGTGAGAAGGGTTTCGGTGAAATGACAATAATTCTCTGTGTGAGACTGAAAGCTCTTAATCAAATTTAACCTTAGCTTCAAACACGGCTAGTTTTACCTCCAAATATATTTCATCTAACAAGCAGGCGATTAATACGAATCTAACTTGCTGGAAAATTACACACTCGGAAAAACCAGTTCAGACAGATCACACGTGACTCCAACTCTTCTAATGTTGCTTGACGTGTTGGTTTTATGAATGAAGGTTTCGTAGTGAAGTCAAACTTGCCGCACATGTATCTCACTGGATGTCACTGATAAAAACTTGTGCACCAATGATCAGCGATATTCGCCCCCCACAATAGCCCTAATCAGACTGACATAGCCAAACATGACATGTTAACAGTATGAGGTCTTTCCCACTGTCTTAGAGAGGTATGATAGTATGATCGTAGTTTCTACTCATCGTCACATTGGCGATTTTGAAGATCGACGTTTCGGTTATTGAGGGAAACGTATGATAAGTTGTCTTCTAAACTTGACTTTTTGCTAAAACCGTTTCAAGCCTTTAATTTCAAATCTCATCTTGGTTAGTTGAGAGTTGTTATTCCTTGCTTGAAAACGTGTTGTTACACCAATAAAATGGACCACATAATGCGATTATAATATTCTTATTGTCGTTTTATATACTGTTTATTTTGCTATCGGTATACACTCCAGTTAGTTTTACTTTAATCGCGTAAGTGTTTTACCAATGTATCCGTATAATCTGTACACAATAACATTCAACTTACACCCGTGTGCCTGCATTTAAATATGCTTTTACAATTTTCTGAAAGATCGACAATACACATTAAAGCAATCTGACTTTTTTCTGTCGAGTTTCACTGCTGTCACGAACCTGAAGTCTTGTTATGTAATCCGGGGAACAGTTCTTTTGAAAATCAATCGTGTGACGCAAACCACAACATTAATTTCGAATTCCATTGTAGTTAACACTTCGCTATTAAGTTTAACTGGATGGCACATAAGGGAATGTAAACGTAGGCAACTAGTGGAACAGTTTCAAAACGAATCAATCATAGATTGCTTAAATGTATCGCTCATCCAAACTAGCAACCAGCAACACAATTCCAATAAGGTGAAGTGCTATGTTGGATATTCAATGTATCAACAATACTGCCACCGTGTATATATGTGCGCTCTTCTCCATATGTAGATGTGCAGTCCAAAAGTCATTAGGCCTAATAATTGTCAATTGTGTAAATGTCTGCTTAAAGTATGCAGGAACACTGTCTACACATATAGGGATAATAATGTCCTGTCTAATTTCTATGACATGGTGATGTTATACATATTCTAAAACATCTACTTTAACATCAAGCGCGAGATACATGTAGGGAAACAACTGACCCTTTATCTGATGCAATAAAGGATAATTCAGTCTCCCTTGGTGACAGCGTGGTACATCCATGGAGAACCTAAATCTAGAGCGGTGATGGCGAATCCGAACGAACACTGATGATTTTAAGCCACGCACACTGATGCCGAACTTTTTTTTTCTATTTTTATATCGAAATAGACAGAAGAAAACTGTCTTTATATACATTTTGACATTATGAGAGTATTAACTTTTATTTCAAGTATAAATAACCGGGAAGTGTTTTTAACATTTTACAAATAAATCCGCATTCTTGCAAATAGAAATACTATTTGAAGTTTGTGCAATTGACCCAGTGAGACGACCTAGAGTTGCCGTCAGTAAGCTCCGCCCATTGACCTTTTGACAAAGGAATGAAACAACAGCTCCTTACAGCCAAACTCTATTTTAATCAGCGATCCTGTCGCTGTTTTATTGGTAATTTATGTGGGTTTATGCATTTTGGCAAACCGTTTTACCAGGTGTCAATTCCCAAAGTTAGTAGACACATCCATTCGTCCATTAAATAGTTATTTAGCGATAGGTATAGTTCTATGTCACTCGGCAGAACACTGCTTCGACAATACTTGTAAACGTCATAACGTTCCTCCCGTCTGTCAGTTCTACTCATAACGTGGCAGAAGGTTAGCCAATACATAGTGAATTGAGGAGCGCGTTCATATTTGCAAAATTAAGCTAGAAATTATAATACTTCAAACAAATACTGTTTGATTAAATATTTCTGTGTGATACTCATTTCATAGTAATAAACGACTGCTATTGTCAGGACATGTATCTGAGTCTGAACTGTAATTCAGAAGCGCACACTTTTAAACAAACTGCTTCGCGGACTAAAACTGCATGTACATCGGTTTCTTGTGTTCATACCTTTGACTCCCTGCTGCGTTTATAAAAAGACTGACGGAATGGAATGTTTGTAGCACCAGTCTATTAAAAAGAAGAAGGGGCAGGTTTACTCATTTCGTTAAAAAAAATAAAAATAAAAGGCGTTATTTAATAATTGTATTAGGGGTTGTTCACTATTTGACCGACCCTTTATGAAGCAATAGAGGCCAGAAAACTGCACTTTATTTCTTAATTAACTACAGTATGCCCCGGACAAGATGTGTCCAACACAAGGACTCACAAACACCACTGGGTGGAAAAGGCAATCTGTATATCGCCTTACCCTATCTATATATAGCTCCTTCAGGTTATCCAGAACAACTCGAGATTCAGGTCTATCTAGAAACTTGTCTTTGAGAATTGATCTAGAACATGAGATATTTTATCGACTAATTAGTCGATACCCCCTGTGCCAGTGTGATTTCTCTTGACAAAAATATATATAGCGGAGGGAGGTGGGGCGCAAGATTCTGCGGTTTCTGTAGGTATAAGGTGGTACTAATTGACTAACTAGTATCTTGACTAACAGTCTAGTATAAGGCTGTTGTAGCCCTCAACTGTGGTTGACATTGGTTGTCTCATCCATTTTCGTCCTAGCACTAATGTTCTCTCGTTAACGGTTTTAAAGAGTCGGATATACTTAACAGAGGGCAACAAGCAATCCGTTGTAGTTTCAAAAATGTGTGGTATAGAGGTGACAATAACCGGCTAAGTGAGAACAGTATCTGGAGGTTCTTATCGAGTTGCTGCTTTGTTTGTATGCATTTATGTGTTGTAATTATCTATAAGTTATCTGATGCATGGAAACTGTGGATGAAACCAAATCTGCTATGTTCATTTCTGAGCGCGGCTGCAATTTGCTGCCAAAGAAAGTTAATACCTCGTTTCAAAAGGGCCACTCGATTCGATGTTCCGCATTTCCAGAACATAGCGGGGGGTGGATGGGTGGGGGCCTCCTGTGTCCAGGTGCTCTGTGAGCTAAGGGTCACACGATGCCGATCTGTTGTGGTGTCCTGTTTTGTAGATGTTATATAAATATTTTGTCCTGTCTTGCATGTTGTCAGCGCCGTATTCGGTGGTTTCCGTCACCGATTGGAGTGGCATGCCGTCATATAAGTTAAAGTTAACACTGAGTACGGCGTATAACTCCAATCAAACCAACAATCCTTCGTCGATTGGTCTGGCACGCAGTCAAATAAGTGAAATAACCTTGAGAAAGCGTAAAACATCAATCAAACAAATCAAACAAATCCAGCACAAAGCCATATCTGGCAACGAATTCATAATATATGACAATATAATATATCAGATATTATTTAACGGTGTGCCAGATCCTTGTCTGGACAAGAAACAGTCGCACCAAGACTGCTCATAAACGACCACGAAGTTTTCGTTTTGTTGAATTTGACACAGCAGAGGAAACAACCTGAAAACAATCTCTTTCTCTTTACTCAGACAAATTGACCAGCTTCTCAGTAAACTGTATCGGCAAAGTAGGAAAAGCCAGCTTAAACTGATTGTTACCAGACAGCATCGTGTGATTAAGACGTAGCTCTCAGAGACGGATTAATATTGCAAAACCTTTTACCATTAGCACCATTAACTAGATTTGGTTTCTAAAAGAACAAGATAATTTGATAAAGGGGTACGTTACGATATGACTTGTCCGCCTCATCATAAGACCACCAGAGCACTATTGTGGTATAACCCCAGCAGTGAGAAGTTTGGCAAATGTGTGGAGCGGAGTGCTTAACACCACAGCTGTTGGATAGCCTTCCGCGTTATTTATATTTTCTTGCAATGCCGTGATAAATATAATTTTATTTAGTATCATTTATTCGCTACTTTACTGATGCTATTACTCATTGCCAATTGTTTGATGTTATCAATGTCTCGTCAAATGTGCATTTATGTTTTTTTTTTAAACTGTTGCTTTGTTGTATTGTTTAAATGCTTGTCCACATCCGGTTAGACAAATCCGCAGGGAGAAAAGACGCGCAACAGGCTAACATTATTGTCGTCGATGCGTACAAAACATGTTGGCATCACTTATCCTCCATCATTTACATTACTTGGTCCCTTCAGCTGTTCACGAAAATGTGTGGATAACATTTTCATTGCACACAGACTTGTGAAACCGGAATTGATCAATATAAGTATTGTCTGGTCACGTGATTAATATAAGGCGTTGAATATTTTGTAATTTAAATATGGGGTGCATCTAGACAAACTGCTCGAGTAGATAAGCCTGTCAAAATTAAGAAATAGTAGATGCTGATAAATCTAGCAAGATGACGATTTTTGAGCAGGCCGTCAAACGCACAGAGAAAAATGTTTAAACATATATTATATTATCTCAATCAACACGACTTAAAACAGGACACCACAACAATCGGCCAGGACACAAAAAGCACCCCCTGGCCAAACGTGATAGCTAAATCGAAACTAGAATAACAAATTTAAGAAAGTGAATTAGTTTGATGCCTGAAAATGACCTGTACCTGACAGGATTTTATGGATTTACCCAGTGATCCTTAAAAAGCCTTTGTTTTTTTTTTTATAATTCAACTTGGTGTATTTCAGCAATGCTGTGGTGTGAACATCTCTACAATTTCATTTCTTTATAAATGTTTAGTTCCATCCCTTCCATGCTCTACGACACAACAGCAATAAGTGAACTGAAATCTCCAGACATAATTGCTAAAAGTATTAAAACTATTTATAGGAAACATTACTATGACTGTGTGTACTTTTCCGCGGCTGGTTCCTCCTTCCTTGTCTTGTCTTGAAACTTCGCTTCGTCTTTGGTCAAGGCCATATTGGGTATGAGTCTACTTTAAAACTAATGTTGTGCAGTACTTTGTCAAGTACAACTTGATTTGAGTAATTATTTGAAGTAAGCAATATAACTTAACCCGGAGCAAAACGATTCTTCTTTAGCGGGTAATTAAGTTAGAGTCGGTTGCCTGCCGGCTGTGAAAGATGGGTATAAATAAAGATGGGACGGGATATTACAATCGAATGTTGAACTATTTCGAAAGTGAACTGGGACGTAGCCAAAGATTCGGACTGAGGTTCCTTTAGACCTAACAGCCAATGTATGAGAAGGTCAAATCATTGGCCAGTGTAAATCAGCATTCCAATTTGAGAACTCATTTGTTGTTTGTACTCTTCAGTTAATATATGGCACTGTATCAAATTTGTACACAACTGTGAGGTCGCGGGAAGTTGTATGAACAATGTTTTCCTCTCGCATTTGAACAAGCTTTGAACAAAAACCAAAACCGGCAATAAGTTTATTTGGAAAAAAGTTTATTTATAATAAATAATTACGGAAGACAATTTCCAGTGATATTTTTTTTATTGAAAGTTTTCTTGCTTCCACTTAATTATCAGTCATCTGGATAAAATCTGGAACTCCTCTAATACCAAAAACATTAAGAAATACTGTGATCATGATTTGTGTATAACGCTTATACAAAACGCTTATGACTTATAAAACGAGTTCTGATTGCCCCTATATATATTATTCTTTTACCATTTTAATTTATTTTTTTCCAGTTGTTTTGCTGAAATAATTAGATCTTATTACTGACTTAAAGTAACATACGCGCTCAAAAGTTCTGAATTTTGCACTATCACAGATTCTCATGAAAAATTTATATTTTTTTTTCAAGAAGTACAAGTTAGAGGCTTTCCAATAATTCCAACATCAAATTTGTAGGTTGAAGGAAGGTTTTATAATAACAAAAAAAATAAAAACTGAATTTTCTGTGAGAATATTATTATGTGAATGTGTCAATCAGCTGTCATAAAAGAGCCACCCTATGATGTACCGACGCTACACCAAGTCAAACGTTAATTAGCCCCGCCCCCATCAACTATTCAAAATCTTAACTCATTCCATAAACGGTCATGAACCCGGCAAGTTCAAAAGCTTAACTTGAGGCATACGAGGAAAATAGCCGGCCTTATTTACGCTGAATTTGAACTATTGCATGATTTCTATTACTAGCCTTGAACCAACTTAATAATTTTCATTTCAAAGTAATTGTTTTATCTTATGCACAAACTTCAAAGTTGGTTAAAATCAAGGCAATCAGAATTTGTTGTTAAACCCTAAATTTGAGTGCTTTTGTTACTTTAAAGGAAAGTTAAAGACAATTTATCAAACAATACGTCAATAATAAAACCAGAGGACAACGTCAAATCAGAACCAATTTGATCTGGGAAAGACAGATTAAAGCTGAAGTCTATAGATAGATGACTTCACAGGGCGTCTCGCTACCAGGACTCTTTAGATCAAGGTACCTACTTAAAATCCAGAAAATAGCAAGCACTAAACGTTTTAAACATTGCCACACAAACCGTAAAACCAACACAATTCAGGTCTTTATCTGATTTAGTACGTTTGCATTTAACTTTTTTTTGTTTAAATTTACGAAAAGATCGACAGAGTAATATTTTGTACCAATGTCGTCTTCAGACCTGACTTTATTCGCACTAACATTTTTTGGATTGTAAAGATTGTTATTCTCAAACTTTTAACAAACAATTATTATTTTAAAGTCAAGTTTTCGGTTTATTTGCGTATATAAGTACTTGTTTTAACTGAGCAGACTTTGAAAGTTATGCACTATGTTAAATATTTCAATCCAAATCCATATGAATTGATGTTTACCTTAACTATCTGTAGAAAACTCCATCGCACTTTTTAAAAGACACGTTCGATTAAATATTCCGGGCGTCCAAAACATTTTTTAAAAAAGACTCGTTTAAACACGTAACAGAATGATTATTGTAGATACTGAAGAGCGAATAAGGCACCCTCATGCTGTACACTTGATTGTGCCTGGTTCCAACTTGTTGTGCGTGGTTCCCACTTGTTGTGTGTGCATGGTTTCAACTTATTGTGCCTGGTTCCAACTTGTTGTGCCAGGTTCCCACTTGTTGTGCGAGGTTCCTACTTGCTCTGCCTGGTTCCAACTTGTTGTGCCATGTTCCCACTCGTTGTGCCTGGTTCAAACTTGTTTTGCCATGTTGCCACTCGTGCCTGTTTCCAGCTTGTGTTGCCATGTTCCCACTCGTTGTGCCTGGTTCCTATTTGTTGGGCCTGGTTCCAAATTGAAGTACCTGTTTCCAGCTTGTTGTGCCAGGTTCCCACTCGTGCCTGTTTCCAGCTTGTGTTGCCATGTTCACACTCGTTGTGCCTGGTTCCTATTTATTGGGCCTGGTTCCAAATTGAAGTACCTGTTTCCAACTTGTTGTACCAGGTTCCAGTTGTTGTGTCTGGTTCCCAATTGTTGTACCTGGTTCCAACTTGTCGTGCTAGGTTCCCACTTGTTGTGCGTGGTTCCCACTTGTTGAGCCTTGTTTCAACTTGTTGAGCCTTGTTTCAACTTTGTGTGCCTGGTTCAAACATGTTGTGCCAGGTTCCAGTTGTTGTGTCTGGTTCCCAATTGTTGTGCCTGGTTCCAGCTTGTTGTGCTAGGTTCCCACTTGTTGAGCCTTGTTTCAACTTGTTGAGCCTGGTTCAAGCATGTTGTGCCAGGTTCCCACTTGTTGTGCGAGGTTCCAACTTGTTGTGCCTAGTTCCCACTTATTGTGCGTGGTTCCGACTTGTTTTGCCATGTTCCCACTCATTGTGCCTGGTTCCCACTCGTTGTGACTGATTCCTACTTGTTGTGTCTGGTTCTTACTTGTTGTGCCTGGTTCCAATTAGTTGTGCCAGGTTCCAACTTGTTGTGCGTGGTTCCCACTTGCTGTGCCTCGCCCCAACCTGTTGTGCAAAGTTCAAACTTGTGCTAGGTTCCTACTTGTTGGGCGTGGTTCCAACTTGTTTGGCCATGTTCCCACTCGTTGTGCCTGATTCCAACTTGTTGTGTCTGGTTCCTATTTGTTAGGCCTGGTTCCAACTTCTTGTGCGTGGCTCCAACTTGTTGTGCTAGGTTAGCACTTGTTGTGTCTGGTTCCCACTTGTTGTGTCTGGTTCCCACTTGTTGTGTCGGTTCCTATCTGTTGTGCCTGGTTCCAAATTTGAGTGCCTGGTTCCCACTCGGTGTGCCTGGTTCCCCTTTGTTGGGCATGGTTCCCATTCGTTGTGCCTGGTCCTCATTTGTTGTTCCGGGTTTCCACTCGTCAGTAGACAACACTGAATTACAACGGACTCTCTTCTACGGAGTACACTCAGACATATTGGTCAGCTGGCTTGTAACCTTTTTCGACGACAGGCGAGATGCTAACAAAGAGGTCGGTCACTACAAGACAGCATCGTGACAGTCAGAGAAAAGGGATAAATATTGCAAGGCCTTTTAGCAGTATCACTTTGTTTAACACCATTTGGCCTCTGAAATTATAATTTGAGAAAGAACCACATTGAAGCTAACAGTGGCAATCCTTACCAGTGTCTCCGTGGGATTATGTTGTGGGTGTAGACGATGAGCTCTGAGCCCTTTCTTTCTAGTGTAAAGGAAAAATTGCTAAAACGGTGACAGAGTGGTCTGTCATTATCCATGGTGTTTTTCTCCACTATGTCAAACTTATTGAGATTACAATGGATAAGGCCGGATTGGTCAGCGGTCTTACTTTGTATTTTTGTAGTTTGCCAAAACATGCTACCTATAATACCAATTTATTTCTAAAATAATTAATCGTAATGGATTCATTGAATATCAATTTATTATCGTCAACTACTAAAATCCTTTATGACTTTAAAATGAAGGTCGCATATGCAACCTAGTTATTAATCTGTAAAAAGCGGAAGTGAACACTTGACTTTTATTGACAGCTTACTCCAAAAAATGGCGCATGCGGTTTGGACTGCACTTTAACAAAATAAGCAGGTGTTAGTGGAGAGCCACGAGAGGAGAGAGTGACAAGGGTTTTTACTTCTGACGTTAGACCTCTGAGCTATTGAAAACTGAACCTAGAAATATTAGAACAAAATAGCATTAATATTAGAAAAATATGAATAAGTACGGGATTACCTTATTCCTGACCTCCGCAAAATGAAGACATGTATTAACCTAGTACCAAGTTATCCAACGTACCTTCTTAAAATGAAAGTAGGCCTACTTGCTAAATGTTTTCTCGTTACCACGTGATAGCTGACTCAAAGATACAGCAACTCGTAATATGGAGATAACTATGTCATAATACGGAGATAAGTTAACCGACATTATAGTTTCAATGTTGCACTTACTTGGGGGGGTTCTTCTATTTATTGCCGAAATAGTCACGGTACAGTTGTTCCAAACTGACTAATAGGTAGGAAGGACTTGTTGCCAAGAGATACAGAAAAAACATACAGGTTCTAGAAATTTAGGAATTCAAAACGGTGTTTGATAAGCTCTACCTGGGTCTAACTTGTCAATAAGGTGTTTGTCAACGAATAAATCTTGAATCACCCAGGGTTTTGGTTAGTAACCTATTGAGCATCATTACGCAATTAACAAAACAGTTACATGTTGTGTAGTTCCTTGACTTAGCCTGAAATAACGCCTTCATCATGCTCATTTTCACATTCTTCGGTTTTTGTTCTTTTACTGCTGATATATTTTATAACCCTATAATGTTGACGTCATGTTTATGAAATGGTTATTTAATTGAGATGGCTTTCAGTTAACAATAATAAAACTACGAAAAACAAATTCAAAACCAGCAGAAATAAAAACATTAAGAAATGTTAGAAATAAAGCAGCTGATGTTTTCACACAAAGAGTAGGCCTACATCATCCGACACTACTGAAAATCAATTGCGTTCGTAAATATAATACTCAGACAAATTAGTTGTCTGGTCTATAAGCTTTATCGACGAAGTGGAGAGCGCAAGCTGAGCCCAATCGCTCAGGCAACATCGTGTGAGTGATCATCTTACCATTACCACATTTAACAAGATTTGGCTGCTAAAAGAACAACACTAATTGACGAAGGATCATGATGTGATACCCATTACCAGCCACACTTAGACCACAGGGACACTTTATTACCCCCACTGTGGCAGAGAATCTTTCCTTCACCCCTGAAGCTAGATATTTAATATTTTACATACCGGCCATAAATATAATATTTATACGAATAGAGTCCACCATTTCCAGTGTTTTCATGTTGACATACTCAGTAAAACGCAAAATAAATCGTGCGCACTGCATCAAACTGTGCCTCTGTCAAACTTGTATTTGTGTTAAGCCACGGCTGGTTGAGCAAATGAGCAGCAAGAGAAGCTGGTCAGCAGGCTTAAAGCAACCTCATTGATTCCTATAGTTCGATAACGCGTACGATCAATACGTTGGAGTATGGCTTACTAAAGTCCATTTGTAAGGCAACGTGACCAAGCATCTTCTACTCTTTCATTGACTTTTGGATTTTTTTTCAATTACAAGTCTTTCCTGTTAACGAAGACGTGTGAACCAAGGTGTTAATGTCCACAGGCTGGGAAAACCGGAAGTATATAATCCATAAATGAGACGACTGGATAGTCACTTGATTGCCGCTAAGAAGCAAACGGATTTTTAAATATGACATGGTGTGCGTTTAAATTATCACTGACATTAGATGACATTATTAGTCAAAATTAAGAAAGTGTAGATATCGACAAATTCCTTGAAAAGAACGCCCAAACTATAACATTTTGTTAGTGGACGGTCACTTACACGGGTCTAAATGTCGCAAATCGAATAGTGTACTCTGCTGATCAAAAAACGTTGGATCGCCTGATAATAATGTCAAGATATCCTACGTGGAAAGGAGACCATGTGACCAACTGAGGTAGGATGATGGTGCTGGATCGATTACACAGACACAGGGCTTTAATTCTGACTTGTGTTTGAAGATTAAATATTGCATAAGGAGGCGGGCCGCGTCGTGACTTACACTGTATTTGCATGACTACAGGGACTTCTAGCCCCTTACATGTACATCGTAGCCTGTCGAACTAACGTATACAAGGAACGTGCACCTCTTGCCCAGGAGGTGGAAAAGTGATTATTACCGGGTTTTACACAGCAAAGTTTTCATATAAGTAAAATACAGAGTATTTCGTTAAACGGTTAAAGACTCATCAAATAAATCCACAAAAAGGTCAAATTGAATGGGTGTGCATACTGCAATTCACTTCACTGAATAAAGAGCTATAAAATGAAAATTGTCTACGAGTGAGTAAATCGCTCAAAAGTCAAAACCGTAATAAAGCATTTAAGGCTTCCTCTTGCTTTTATCAGAGCGGGCAAATAACATTTCCAGACGTTAACACGAAGCAGAAGTGTTCTAAGCAATAATGCCAAACACTCATCACACATAGCTTTCATCTTGCCATCACACGAAACAATAATTGATCTAAAAACCGTTACTGTTTGCACTTTGAGCCAGGCCGAAACAAATTATTTCTATATTTGCTATTCAATACCCTCATGTAGCTTACAATTTCTTCTGACAAACGCAATAACTACATCTTCGTTTACGCATACCCCCTAAATATAAATATTTTACAACTTATATATACTCTGTTAAAAAATAAACGCATAGGTAAAGTGTCACAAGAAAGTGTTAAATTTTTTAAGAAATATCGTTTCTTGTGTACAATGGCCATTGATGATTATGTTTCTAAATGCTCCTGGAATCGGACAACATGGCCAACTACACTGAACAAAAATTAACACACGTTGCGGCGCGTTTCTGTGGAAATTCGTGTTAAGCGA
>JAVFBZ010184699.1:0-12461 GCA_032466195.1 Katharina tunicata
TACAAATGCCTGTGATTGCAACCATATACCGTGTCTTTATCTTAGTGTCTTTATACTTTTCAACTATTTAAATATTTTATTACTCGAGGTGACTCTAATAGTACGAGTGGACATATCTGTGCTAGGCGCAACGGATTGTATAGAACGGGACCCAAGCCCCCACCACCTCCCAAGGAAGACAGTAGTGTTTCCAGTACCACTCTCTACCTGGCTATCTTCGTCATGGCGGAGTTTATATTGGGAGTTGGAGACACGCCTGCCACGACGTTAGCAGCTCCCTACATCGACGAGAACGTCTCGAATCCCGGACAAACTTCACTATATTTAGGTATATATTGTCTTATATCCATATGTTTTTATTCCTCATTTGTTTTATGTGTATGTTCACTTCAATAATTGCCGTTATCTCATTAAGATAGAACGGTCAAATGCCTCTCCGTCTTGTGAGATTGGACGTCATTAGGGTAAGATTTAGGAGTAAGTTTCGGGTTTGCCCTAACCCAAGAACAATATCATCGAGTTCCTATATGATATCTTACATGGCGGTCTACGACGGTGATATGGAATAAGGAAGGAGCAAAAACGTGCTTCAGATCACAAACTTTTATATCTGCTAATTTATTTTGTAAACTTATCAACAAAATAAGCATTTGATATCGTGAAGTCAAACTGTAACATAACTATATCCAATGATTTTTTTTGCAGGTATCTACTTCGCGGTTGGTGCCATTGGGGCTGCCATTGGTTACTTGAGCGGAGGCCAATCGCTATCTGTATATGTTGACTTCAACAGGATAGACATGGATACGTAAGATAAAACATTTCTGCTCAGTCGTCTATTGTTTTTCAATTTAAGTTTTGTTTTTTAAGCATTTCCACCAGCATCTGTTATTCGGAAAAAATGAGTTTATACTGTGCCCTATTCAGCGACGCGGGGTAGTAGGGTTAGTTAATACGCCTTTATACGCCATGGGTGTCATGTACATGACAGACCTTCCGTTTCGAGTAAAACCCCACTCAACAAAACCAAATCAGTATCGCTTCCAACACCTTATAATTTACTTATGGATTTACTTGATTTGGATGGAAAGTCAGTAATTTCTTACCTTACTTTCTATGGCTTCAGAGTGACAGTAGAAGAGGGGGACGCTTACTGGGTAGGGGCCTGGTGGATAGGCTTTGTTGCCCTCACCATTGCCTTCCCCACAGTCGCATTGCTGATTGGAGGATATCCAAAAAGACTTCCTTCAGGTATTACCTTTAAAGAAGTTTATGATGTTGATCAAATGACTCTCTAATCCATGCAAAACTCTAGTTCCAAAATATACATCATTCGAGTCAAACCTTTACACTAACTTCCTCTATTGAATTCATGTTCTGCGTCATCTTGAATGGGACAAGTTAAGATAGCATTTTCTTAAAAAGCTCGAATTTAGCTTTGTTTATTGTTGGATGGGACTGTGACAGTTTACTTTTCAAGATTTCGAATCAGAACATCATTAGACATATTGAAACTGTTTCTCTTCACTTTCAGCGCCACCTCCCAAAGTTCTACCAAATATACCAGTTAAACACTTAGAAAATAAAGATGACAAAAAGAAAGAGACCCTTGATGACAATTCCGATCTAATGAATGAGACGTTCAAAGCACGGATGAAGAGACAACTTTCAGATATATTTGATTCAATAATGGTTCTTGTGAGTTTAATAATTATAACAAGTCAATGTCTCCAATATCTCTGCGTATAAAACTGTAATAATCTGTGGATCTTAATATAAAAATGTGTTTAATTAAAAGCGAGGTAATTGTGAAAATGTTGTTTTCTTTGAAGAAAGCAGCATACAAAGTATATTGGTCCTGAAATCGTTGCACGGATGACCGTGTCTGTTGACAGCCATTTTTATAATCTGGTGTTTTAACTAGCTATTCACAACCGCGCCATGCTAAAACAATGTTATTCCCGCGTCGTACAGGACAAACACAAATTTGGAATTTGTCATTTTATTCAATACTTATTATCCATTTTCTCCATGTCTTTGTGTAGTCTGTTTAAAAACATTATATTTGAAGTAACCGTAATTGTAAACAAATTCGCTCTGTGGCAGTAACTTCAAAACAAAATTCGAGTTATAGAGGGAGATTTTCGAATTCGGCCGCCATCTTGCTAATCTCGTTAACAAATAATATTACATTTTAAATGTTACCAATGTGCGAGGTGGGCATTTTTGATACATTTAATATTTCAGAGAGTTCAATTCTTTCGAACAGAATTGCAAATCACTTAACTGGGCAAGTTAAAATCATTGAGTGCCAAAGACTAACAACGGTACAGAGCTCTGCATCTAGTCTTTTCACCGTGGACCCAGAGACCATGTCATGATATAAATATTCCTTTAGTTCAGTGACATGGATCAACATTTGGAATGTTTGTCTTCAATGTCGTCGTTCACATCACTAAATAATTATCGAGGGCGACGTCGAACAACAACAAACCCTTTTTTATATTTCTGTTTTCAATAATTCCAGTTCAAGAACCCGACCTATGTTCTCTTAGTGCTTGGAGGATGTGCACAAGCTTGTATAGCCATTGGAATGTTGCCGTTCCAAGCAAAGATTCTTCAAGAGAAATTCAACATTACGCCAACAGAAGCTGGGGTCATACTAAGTAAGTAATTAAATTATGTGTTTCAGCGTTTCTGTTAATTTGTTTTTAGTATCGACAATTAAGTCTAGCTCATAATATCAATGAAAGTTTTCATCTCCAGTTTCAAAGACACATTGTGCCACAATATGACACAGTTTGCTCATTTTACTTAATAGTGGTTTCCCGACTCACTTTATCAACAGTTTAAAATTTTGAATCATCTGTTTTGTGTTTGACTTTTTTCTACTAAGTGTATTCTGTGTCGCAATCCTGGTTTTCGGTCACAGAGGCCCATGCTCTTCATCAACATCACAATGAGTCATTCTTGAAACATTACTATCGTCTGTTCCTCAAACCTGTTTAACCTCTGATATCTCTCAACATCATAATAACTTTCAGAGCCAGTTGGTGTTGAAATCCTTTGTAGATTCATGAAGACGTTCTGGAATGTCTTTCCCGATCAACCATCTTCTCTTGTCATTACTCACACTAACCTCTTTGTTTCTTACCGTGTGCGTTATGTTTTTGACCACACGCCATCTGTAAGGACGCAGGACTATTCCTAAGTAATGCTGAACGTTAGCTTACGTATGCCCTGGCGGTTCATGTTTAATTTTTTTGCGGACTTCGGACTATACCGACTTCTGAGGTGGTTATAAGAATAGCAACGTTTCTGTGAAAATCGTTCCAGTGCATCGAACTCACTTCTTGTCTGATTTTCTTCTATAGGCGTGATCAGCGTAGTTGGACAGGGTGGTGGGGAAATCATCGGAGGCCTCATCATGAGGTTCTGGCATCTTGGTCCTAGAGGAATGCTCCGGTTCATGGCGATCTTCGCCGCTATTGCCGCAGGATTCAGTGCATGCTACTTCATCAATTGCCCGGATATAAGAATAGCTGGTGTGAATTCCAGATATGGCAAAGCAGAGTAAGTAGCGGTATACCCGTTGTCTATAATTGTTGTTTTTTTTTAAATGCCTTGACACACATCATGGCCGTATATGAGTAATAAACTATATAATTGATCAGGGATTTATCATCAGAGTTGTTCATTGCAGCGCACAAGATAAGCTATAGATATCAATTGAAACGTGTGGATTGAGGAAAAAATAAGATATAAGGCAGTACTTTCATGAATCATTAAGACCAAAATACTAATCGTTTCATCCTCTAACGGTTACCAGTATTCGTAAGATTTTGCACATACATCTCAAGTCTATAAATTTTTTTCTTTTTCGTTGTACCTTTCTTGGGTTCGGAAATATTTGCTTACGATATCCAGGAAAACTTCCTTCATGCGTGTACTATCAAATGCTTTGCGCGGCTCTTTTCAAAACTGTATGTTGCTCGATTACATGTCCAACTAACAACTCTTGGTGATCTTTTCCAGGCAGTTACCGCCATTGGATGGCCTTAACTCGGCGTGCCACCGGCACTGTGCCTGTGATAACACGTTCTACCAACCGGTGTGTGGTGCTGATGGCGTGATGTATATAACACCATGTCACGCGGGCTGCACTGTGGAGGATGATTTGGATGGGACACTGGTAAAATGCATAATTATTATATAACCTGAATACATTTATCTTCCAGCAGCGGCACTATCTCAACAATAATGGATGGCCGGCTTTTGTTACATGGATAAACTGTTACAAGAAACAGGCATTAACTGTGACGAAAATTTGGTCTCATCGCAATCATCAATGGTCTCATCGCAATCATCAATGGTCTCATCACTTGAGTAGAATGTACACTGAACTCGATCGTATTTTGAAATTAACAAATAATTTTTTTCAACAGAATGGTTTTCATATTATGCAACATGTTGAATAAATCGTTGTTAAAAAAGTCCTTGTAATCCCCCGCCCCCAAAAAATCTTCTATAAAGATAATTTGGCCAATAAAATCCCAAAGGCATACTTTATCGATCCTATTAGATTATTCACTGTATGGTGTCTTTAACTGTCAAATCTGTTTTTTCAGCTTTATTCTAAGTGTGAATGTGTTCGTATAACGTTAGTGGCTATGGGTCTGGAGTCTAACGCCACAGCCACAGATGGTCGATGTTTACAGGACTGTGAATCGTCTCTCATCGCCTTCTCGGCACTTCTTCTACTACAGTTTATGACGCTTTTCGCCACAGTGCCAGCAGCTTCCGTTCTTCCTTTGAGGTAAAACATAAAGAGAGCTCTTTTCGCAGCTAACTGATTTTTTTTACCATAAAAGAATTTTTAAACCGAACCCGGAGCTGGACCGGAAAATACATATGATGCATCCATCTCCATCAATACTTTGTGTTGTTATCAACAAGGGCTTGACATTTGGTCAATGTTTTATCTACTGATGAAGCAGATAATAGGAATGAACCTATCTGAAATGGACTGGATTTCTGAATTATTCTGCTCACTGCTGGTGAAAGAGACTTCTTTGTACGTCATATTAGTTACAAAAATTGCATCTGAGTAATGAGAATCCGGCATAGTCTCGACAACAACAAATAGTTTTTAACAATAACGAAAATGATAATAACTGTCTTTTGTCAACCTATCCCAACATACACAGGTCCCTGTTTATTAATTGTGTAAACCACTGTCCCGTAAACTTGTTTTCTCCACAGATGTGTACGAGAGGAATATGGAGCCCTAGCTGTTGGCGTCCAATGGACCTTCCTCAGACTTCTGGGTATAATTGTCTTTTAATCGCATTAATCTCAATGCTTAGCGTTAATGGCACAACTGTTAGATACTGGCCAAACGTCATTTAGGCAAATTTTGATCAGTTTTCTATGCAGATTCACCACGTTAGGAATATATCACCCTGCGAAATACATGATTTGATGCATTCAGTATAGGCTTTAGCTTATTTCTGACCATATAAGTGTGTCAGTTGATTCTTACCTAGCCACGATAAAAGGGTGTTGTAAAGCTTAAATTATGATTTTTCCCAATCTTGACTATAGGTATAAAAATAAACAATTATTGCTCATTACAAATTATGTTTCCATCACTTCGTATCAATTCACTACACATTTCAAATTTCAAAACATTCAACCCTCCTCGCAAAATTGAATCTGACATTATATGAGCTTAGAACTAGAAACAGTTAATAAAGTATAATATCATATAGACCTTCTTATTTAATGGGTTAACTGACACTTTCCGTATGCCTTCTCTACTTGGTAGGTGTTCTCCCTGGTCCTGTGTTGGCTGGAGCTGTGATTGACAGCGCCTGTGCTTTCTGGGGATCTGAAGGGTCGTGTCTTCTCTACGACAAACCATCATTAAGCTGGCGTATTTTCCTCTGCTGGGAAGTTTTCCAGGTCTTTGTTGTTACTATGTGGGCAATAGCCGCAGCAGTCTACCGTCCGAAGTGGGCAGGGCAAATTGAAGCTGATATGGAACTAGAAGTAGAACCTGAGCACTCGAAGGCATCAATCAAAGACTCAGCTAGTCCTGGCAACGAACAATCAACGGACGATGGCATGCGACTGCCTAGTAACGGCACAAAACCATCTAATCCTGCCGACCAATCAGAACTAAATCCATCAGAAGATGACCAAGTCATGATATCTTTATCAGACCAAGATTACACAGTATATAAAACAGACTAAAAATACAATGTGTTTCAAAAGAAACTTCGAGTGAGTTCTTTCTGGCTGAGCGAATCCGTTTTCCTGAAGCATTTTGCATTGCTAAATTTAATTAAATTGCTTGGTAGTAATGTAACGTGGTTGGGGCTAACCTAGTGACACGACTTGTGGGAAATATGTTGCATGTGCCCCGTCAAATAAGTGGGCGGGGGACTTGAAAATGTTGCTGGCCGTCCTTCCTTCCGTAACAAGAATGGTGTGTTCGCCATAGCTTCCCCCTATTAAGGGCGGGTGCTTAATTCCTATGCCTTGGTGCTGATCATCAGGGAGCTGATTTGTTGTGGCGTACTGGTTTTTGTCCTTTAAATCTCTCTTGGTGTCTTGCCAGAGAAGTTAATGAATGGTGGTTTCGCTGGCACGATGTGATATATAGGACGGATGGGATTGCATTCCACTAACTTCCGCATAACAGTATAGCCGCTATTGCTTATTTTACAATATTCACCGTAAAGGATAAAATGTAGCTTCCTGTAGCTCAGACCAAGTAGGCCTATGGAATAGCATTCCACCAAATTCCGCCCACAAATTGGCCGACATTGCGTATTTTACAAAATATGCAGACCTGTGTGTGTTGTGAAGACGATAACTTGAAAACAAATTCACAGGATACCTTCAAACATGGAATGTAGCTTCCTCGTGAAAAGACAATGGATGAGATTGCATCCCATCAATTCGGCACACTGATATGGGCGTCATTGTTTATTTTACAATATTCGCGCATATATTTGTTGTAAATATCATAACTTAAAATAACTGTTTATCTTTAAACTGCCTTCAGCTCAGACCATATAGGTAGGATTGTATTTCACCAAATTCCGCACACCTATACTGCAGCATTGAGTATTTTGCTTTAATCAAGCCTGTATGGGTTGAGAGGCCATCCTTCTCTAGCAGAAGGTTATGAACGTGATAACTTGACAAGAAATTAACAATTCACTCCAGTCTACGAACATGTCATGTAGCTAGCTCCTGTTACCAAGATGGATGGGGTAGCATCTCCGCACAGCACCATGCTTATTTTTGCAATATTCACATCCAAGTTTGTGTTTGTTGTGAACACTATAACCTGATAATAAGTTCACTGCAGGTCTTGAAAATGTAGCTTAGAACATGCACGAACAGGATTCCATTTCACCAAATACCGACAGGTGGTTGAGATGAGCCTCTTGCGCTCTCTGAGCTAATGGCCATCAGGAAACGGATTGTTTTGGTGTCCTAATATTCACCCTGTAAATGTACTGTGGTGTCTTCCGTGTTGTTTTATTCGTTCATTTGGGATGGCACTTCGTCATATGAGTGAAATAACCTGAATTTGGCGTAAAAAAAAACCTCCCATTTAAACAAGCAAATAACATGTAAATTCCGCACACCAATATGGCCACCATTGCACATTTCACAATATACCGACAGACAAGTGTTGTTATCACAACTCGTTTTCATTTTAAAGGCGTTCGCAGTTTGCCTTAGATGCATTCTTTCTGTTTTCGTTTCTTGGTCATTCTTGTTCTAAACCACCAATCTCGGATCTCCGGTACCTTCCGTCCCATCCAATTATCGACTTTTGTGTAATGACTGGTCATTATTTAGTCACTATTCATGCTACTGTTCAACAACAAACATATCAATGATTTTTTAACCTTTATTTCGTTGACCTATCAGCACATAAAGAAAAGGAGAAAACACAAATTTGTCACATAAAAATACACATATAACATCTTTATTTATAGATAACACAGTAATTTGATATGTACAAAAAAGGCATATATAAAATAGATGTAAGTCGTTGTAAAACAATTTGGTAGAGCTATCATGCGTTCAGATATGAAATAAACTATAATAGAAAATAGGGGCTCTTGTTTCAAACAATGTTGGAATGGAAAGGCAAATACTGTCCGTGCAGAAGAATGTTATAAAGGAGTTGAATGGTAGAAGGTAAGGTAACATTATTAACTGGATGATGGGTCGCCCTTTCTTTGAGTGATATTTTGTTGAAAGAGTGGTGAAATGAGTGTTCGGTTATTTAATACATAGTTATTGAATGTCATTCACATGACATTTTGCCAGCCCTAACGGTTAGGAAAACGACCACTGATTTCTATGACAACAAAGAAAAGAGCACAGGGAATTCACAAGACGTAGTGACAGGTCAGCATCAGGGTACGCCTCAGTTCAGAGGGCACCAGGACACAGGATACTTTCATCCAACCAACAGCCATACAGAATAAAAGTACAACTACACATTACTTGGCAGCATTGAAATATGAGTTAATGAGTGCATTGACAAAGCTCATATCAGTTTAGGTGAATTCACACAGTGCGATTTGTGGCAACGACTTCAGGGGATTATCATTGTCTCATTGCTTTGATTGGTTGATATTTGTCTTAAAAAATCTCAACCAATCAAAAGACTGCTTATTTGGGGAATCCCCAATCCCTGCAACAAATCGCATCACGTGATTGCGTATTTAAACATGCTGCCCCAGAGACTTCTGCTACTGTAGTAATCTTTAATATTTTGCATATAATGTACATTAAATTTCAACAAAGAATTATTGTTTCTCTGGATTCTGTTTCATACATATCCACAAGTGTCATAATAATGTCAGCTGTCATGCCTTAACATACAGCACTGTTATTTTTTTAACAAAAAATATCAGACCAGCACACCTCACATTAACTTGAGAAGATTACATAGGAGAGTTACAATAACTAAAATGATCTTCACCTAGAGTAGATTAATTCATTGGGTTTTGGGTCATACTTAAGGTCATTTAACTTATATGACAGCACACCAGCCCAATTGGTGTACAAAACCACCCTAAGCGACACTGGCAACTTAGAAGACGCCACCATACATTACAGGCTATCGCAACAAATTGGCTTCCTGATGCCTCTGAGCTCAGAGAGCACTAGGGTAGGTCAAGTAGAAAATATATTATGAGGTACCAGTGCTTGTCTTTATGATACACATAATATGAATGCTGTAGTTTAACAGTAATTTGAATTGTTTTAAACAAATACACCCATCAATAGAAACATTATATTTACAAATACTGTAATATGCTTGACAGTTTTAAATTCTGAAATTCTAAAATATTTTATTTACATATAGGCCTACTTATGGTTTTGTTTTGAACTGAAAAGATAAATAACCAAATTGTAAAAAACTACGCATCTATCAAGTAAGAAAATATTTAAAGTTGTTGGCGTAGTTTGTTTCTCATAGGAGACTAAATCATAATTGGGAAGATCAAGATTTTTACAAGACTGAGCTTCACTATGTTGAAATGAAGGTTGTACTTTCGATTTCAATGGACTGTATAATACAAATAAAGATAACTCAAAATGAACTGGACATGTCTCAAACTTTGAAGTTTAGATTTCACTCTGAGCTGGGTTTGTTAAAGCTGTATTTACATACACAGAGCTGGATTATTACTGATGTGAGGCGTTTAAGAAAAAAAACAAAGAGATTGTAACGACATTGTATATACTGTACCAACAAACCAACTCAAATTTAATGGATGCATCTAAAAACAGTCAGAAGGTCTTAGACGAATGTACTATCTACAGCGTACTTGGTATGTTTATATAACCATGTGTTTTTATCCATTCACACACTTGATGACAGGACTAGAGTGCGTGACATAACAACTGCAGTGTTATATCATTGAGTATTATCAGTATTAGGAGGGTCATATAGACTTTTTTAATTATAAATTATTTCACATGCATAGTACTGATTACATCTATTGATTTTGTTTGTTTGATTCAGGCTTTAAGCCATACTTATTTGACTAATATGAAGTCGTGCCAGACCAACGGGTAAAACAAAACACCCAAAACGAAACTGGCAAGACACAAGGCCCCAAAATACATTTACAGGATGAAAAAAAGGACACAACAAATTAGATTCCTCATGCCCCTTTAAATAGTTAGACAGCATCGGAGCACAGGAGGCTCCAGGCCAACCACCCACTACATCTATTGACTTAGCAATGCTAGCCACTGTACACACACTTTCTGGACCAAGGTAACACAGCAAATATACTCAGTTTGTTTGATTGATTTGTTTGATCGGGGTTTTACGCTGTGCTCAAGTTTATTTCACTCATATGACGGAGTGCCAGCTCAATCGGTGAAGGAAACCACCCTGAACGATGCTGGCAACATGGAAGACGCTTTAATACATTATTATATTTAAAGGTCGAAAAAGAAGACAACACAACAAATCGGCTTCCTGATGCCCCTTAGCTAAAAGAGCACCAGGGCTGAGGAGGCTCCCACCAACCACCCGCATGACAGTATGAATGCAAGCTCAAAACAGCTAGGCCAGATGCCTCAAGTCAGCTATATCATCTTCACCTTCTAAATTTAACCTAACTAAACTCCAGTAATGGGGCTAACAGATTGATAAGACTTGCAGGTAATATTTCTACCTGCACTACACCAGCGACCTTTACTTCATTAAATATCAATAAATTAAAGTGGCTATGTATTGTCTGCTATTGTTATTCAATGAGGTTAACAGATTGATAACACTTGCAGGTAATATTTCTACCTGCATTACACCAGCGACCTTTACTTCATTAAATATCAATAAATTAAAGTGGCTATGTATAGTCTGCTATTGTTATTCAATGAGGTAGACAGATTGATAACACTTGCAGGTAATATTTCTGCCTGCACTACACCAGCGACCTTTACTTCATTAAATATCAATAAATTACAGTGGCTATGTATAGTCTGCTATTGTTATTCAATGAGGTAGACAGATTGATAACACTTGCAGGTAATATTTCTGCCTGCACTACACCATCGACCTTTACTTCATTAAATATCAATAAATTACAGTGGCTATGCCTGCTATTGTTATTCAATGAGGTAGATTGATTGATGTTTAACGTTGTGCACAAAGGTATTTCATTTATATGATGGCGCTATATTCCAACAGCAGCCAGCAACTCTTGACACAACCAGAAAATATGTAGTCATTTAAGTGTATTTGTTGTTGGAAAGATAATGTTCCTTCAGTGTTAAGTATGACAGCACGAATATAATCTGGAAACATTCTGCCCTTAGCCAGAGGGCTTAATGAGATAGAGGACACTGGTGTATACTACTGGAAAAACTATTACCCACAAGTTAGCCCTGTAGTGTGATAAATGTTGTTCAATATAGAATATAGAGAAGCAGCATTTTCACAAGGTGATGTCCTCATCACTACAGTCTCATGTTTCTCAGTTTGTGTAAAGGTCGTGACAGCAACGGGGGCTTTCCTCGGACAGGAATTACCTCAGCCTCGCTCTCCTTGGTGGGAAACCTCTTATCATATATACTGGGGTACATTTTCTGAAACTGAAACATGGAAGATTTGACATTAAAATACAAGTTAAACACAAATGTACATGATAAAACAAATGTACACGATAAATCTAAGTTAAGATTTAGATACAATTCTTATTCCTTAACTTCAATGTTTGATCATGATGTATACGGACACAGATTAATTGATTGGTGTTGGTGTTTCGAGCTTAAATTCATGTTGCCATTATGGCACTGCAGAGACATTTTTTTCGAACAGAGTTTATACTTGAAGTGATGTCTGGTTATGTAACTTGTGTTAGAGTGTACTATTGCCCGGAATACACTATTGTAAAATACCCTTGAACACGACATTACATCACAACAAATAAATCAAACAATAAGCTCAATTACCTGTTTCATTCTCTTGCGCTTGTCTTTCTGTGCCATACTGGTGTCCTGTACTATATCATGCAGTAAATCTGCCAGGGCCTCCTGTGAGTTTGTTATCCTCTGTCTCTCAAACTGTGTCATGCTGACCTGTTTACAATAAGTGAGCATGGAGGGGTCTTCCAATGAATACACAATCTGTTCAGGGCAGAGAGAAAGCATATTGACAGTGTTACCTCCCCTTGCTAGCTTCTCCTGTGATTATCTCTTTATTACTTACATTTGTTGTTTATATTTGCTAAGTATTTGAAGTTGTGATATTCTAAAGAACTCAAAAGGCTACACCAAATTTAAGTTATTAAATTGGGGGTGTGTGGGGTAGGATGGGAAGATTGCGTGGGTGGGGTATTCTACATGTATGTTCTTCTTGTAAAAATAAAAATATATGTAACTATTTTAAAACAAGACCAACT
>JAVFBZ010184732.1:0-15060 GCA_032466195.1 Katharina tunicata
AAAACCAAATACAGTACCACCCCCCCCCCCCCCCCCCCCCCCTCCTCTACACACACACACAGTTAAAAATAATATATATTTTTGACGGGATGTTTAAATGGTATTATCAAGTATTTTCTGTCCACAGCAAACATATAGACTGTTTTGTGTTATTTATATATTGTCTACCAAGTATTAACATTTAACTGTATAACTGTGATGTGTTTCGTGTCTTGGATGTGTTTGTCACGTATAATTCATTGCATGGAAATATATATACCCCCCTTTTTGATAATGCTCCCGCTGTCTGAATATGTTAAATTAATAATATTTATAAATTACATTTTTCTCTAATGCTTCATACGATTCATTTTTTTAACTGAGTATCTATGTGAAATGGTGTGTATTAATGTAATAAGTGAAGTTCGGCGATATTTACTAACATTTATAAACTGCGCAATAAGTTGTGAAATATTGCAATCTCTTCATGCGAGAACATTTTAGATATTAACTTAGTCTTCCATTAATATCCATTACCATTTTTTTCAAAATAAATAAATCGAAAATGCCGAGGACAATTAGTTGTGACACACAGCTGCTTCATAAGTAATGTGTTATGATAGAGATGACATATTATATAACAAATTACAAAATAATAACAGCCATTATCCGGAGAACGATAAAACTGTCTAGATGTCAATATTTCGGCTATTCGATTTGCCATTATCAAGCGATTCTATTCGTGGTCTGTATAGACTAGCTTCATTATTCTGACTATGGCATCATAAAACGGCGAAATGCTGAGACCAAACAATGACGATACAAAAAGTGCGTTACCTAGTTGTCTATTTGTATATACCATACAAGAACAACACATATGTGTATGAAAGTGAGAGATTTTCCAAGGATTACACTAATATACATCGAACTCTTCTTAACAATATGATTTCCAAAGGTTTGGCGCATTATTTTATCACACTCATTTACAGTATCTTTGTAAACATTTCTTCTGTCATGTTTATATCAATGTCAGATTACATCTGTCCTAATGGCTTAATGTTCTAGTTCGGACACCGGGCATTGTTATTATTTGGGAAAGGAGCGAAAGAAAAGAATCGGAACGGTTCCATTGCTGTCTGTATGTAGTATTTATTAAACGTATCTAGGCTTTGCCTGATTTTCTGCTCCATTTTCCAGTAGAAATGAACACATTTGTTATTAAATTCCAACAAAGGCCTACGTTTCTTAAACTTGTCTTTAAGGCACATTTTATTTCTATATTTTATAGAAACACGTGTAATATAATTTAAATATCAAACATATTTTCAAAAAAGCACATTTGCTTTGCAAAAATGAAGTAAACCAAAATAATATTGACAGAGAATGAACATAAACAAACGATTTTTCTTAGAAAACGCAATTGATCTACACAACTCAGTTAGGGTCAACAATAGCTATACTTAAGGTTTACAATTAGATCCTACCTAGAATCTTGCAGTATATTTAAGGGGGCCCAGTTATCTGCATCAATGAACACAGAAATCTGCATAAAATATTCAAGCTGTGCCTGAAGTTACGAAATGTTTCCAATGCGCAGACCCCGCCAGAATTTATTAACTTATAGCGGAAACTCCAATGCTTGTTTCACTTTAGATTGCACACTGTGAACAACCGTGTACGCTAATTTGTAATAACGTTTTCGTTAACATCGTAACTCGTTTTGATAAATGGCATACTAAATTGTAAGATAATGCAATTATGGATCGGGTGGATTTTGCAGATACCACGCAGGGACATTTCTCAGTTACGACCCTCTGCCATCTTGTGATTTATTATACCACACTCTAGATGCTTCATATCATTTGCTGTGGCAAATATTATGTGGTATTGTAATCAATGATAAAACAATCTCTATGAAAATGCAATTTAACTGTGAGGAACGATAAACGCACTTTTAAAACAAAAAGTTTAAAGCACCGATTGTTCACTTTCAGGAGAAGGGTTCAACATTGTTTTTATATGCGAACAGCTTTTATATTAGCTACAGAATAGTGGCATGCTAAAACATTGTAATTTCCACATCGTACAGGAAAATGCGGAGCACAGATTTGGAACTGGTCGGCTTATTCAATACTTATCATCCATTTTCTCCAATACTTTGTGTTGTTTTTTTATCAAAATATTACTTTGAAGTAATCGTAATTGTCAAAATCTAGTTCTGTGGCAGCAATGTCAAAACAAAAGTCAATCTAGTGAGGGAGAGTTTCAAATTGGGATGCCATCTTGCTACTCTCGTTGACAAACAAAATTAAATTTTAAGTGTTACCAATGTGCAAGATTTGCAATTTTAATACATAAAATGTTTTCAATTTGAGTTCAATTTTGATAAACTTAATTGAAACCAGGAAGTGTCAAAACTTAAAATTACACATATTTTTTAAGTAATGTTCTGTAGCGTTATATATGCATTACGTAGTAGAACTCTGCATCTACATTTATGTGAAATATTGTCTTTAAAATAAGCTCATCGTTTTACCCCCTTGTTTGACTAGTTTAAGCCTATCAGTAGATGTCTAGGACTACTAAACAACTACTCACTACTAAAAAAGTATTGCATCTCTAAAACTAAAGGTTTGGTAATTGGTTTTATTTTGTTTTCAATTGTATTTAAGGAGGTTTTGTAACTAGGATATAAATGTCTGTCAGATGGAGTGGATCAATAGTGGTGGATAAGTAAATGTTGATAAAGCGTAAGGGGGGAGAAAATATACAGTTGCAAGTATGGGGAAAATAAATATAAGTTGTGAAAAAGAACGATTTATTTTTTTGCGATGTGTTGTGTCCTGAACTGTTCAGTTGATGAAAAAGTGTCATACATTGAACATCCACGAAACCGGTTTATTTGTTTCTGTCAATATATACATGTATGGATAGTTTATCTGTTTTTTTGTTCAATTTTGTAAGTAGGTAACTCGTGCCTAGAATATCATTTTTGTAATTGAGTCAATTCATTGGTTTATGGTATTCTGACGTCAATAGATGATGCCACATTGTTTTTTAAAGGTGTATTTGAGTTAGTGGATTGGTTAAGGAGTTTCTGACGTCAATAAATGAGGTCACTTTGTCTTGAACGACGTATCAGAGTTAGTTAATTGGTGTAGGAGTTTTTGGCGTCATTTTGACGCAATTTTGTTGATTGACAAGTGTCTAGTTATGACATCTGTAAGCCAGCTTAGAACAACTTCGACGAAAAATAAACAGTGTGCATACACATTTTTGTAATTGAGTCAATTCATTGGTTTATGGTTTTCTGACCTCCATAGATGATGTCACGTTGTTTTTCAAAGCTGTATTTGAGTTAGTGGATTGGTTAAGGACTTTCTGACGTCAATAAATGAAGTCACTTTGTCTTGGACGACGTATTAGAGTAAGACTTTTGGTTAAGGAGTTTCTGACGTCATTTTGACGCAATTGTGTTGGTTAACAAGTATCCAGTTATGACATATGTATGCTAGCTTAGTACAACTTCGACAAAAAAATGCACTTTATGCATACACGAGCCGTTGATCTACTCTCAAACAATGCACATAAAACCATACCAAATCTGTGTAATACTGAAAGGTATATTGCCAAAAATACACATGTATGTAAATCAAAGTAACAACCGAATTTTTGTCTAAACTCTCTCGTATTCTTTAAGTTGTCATTGAATGATAATGCCACCACAATGTCATAAAGAGTACATCTTAATGTCAGTTAACATCTGCGCTTGTCTGTCAGCTTTTTATCGATTTATGTTATAGTTCGGTCGTCCGACGTCTTTATTATCTCGGGGAAGAAAGGCCTTTACTGGTTAGTACTGATTTGACACACCTGTTTGTCTTTTGAGACCATTATTTAGATGTATTAATATGTGTCTGCAGGTGTGAAGTTTTACTCCATGGTTTGCTTATATATCAGTTCAGAGTATTTCTGACACAACATATTTATTTATTTGTTTGTATATTTATGTTTGTTTATTTATTTATTTATTGTACATCGGTCACCAATAATATAACCACATCAATATGAATGTCCTCAGCGCGGTTAAAAAATAAAACAATATAAAGAAAAAAAATATGACTCCAGTACTGTGCTTACTGCTAACAGTTGGTAGAAACTCAAAATACACCGCCCTGTTAGATTATTTATAGTTGTTATCAACTTATATAATCTTGTGATGTGTCATATGTCCTTCTCAAAGGGCAATAATTCATATTACGCCAGATATTCAAGATACCATTAAAACAACGTACTTCAAACCAAGAAGAAACCGTTGACCTCCAAATGCACCCGAACAATATTTGACGGTGGAAATAGTTAGAATTAACAAACACAGGAAGTGTATGTTGTTATCTTTGTTTTGTCAAGTGAAGTGTTTGCTTGTATTATAATAATAATAATAATAATATACTTTTATTTCAGACAATAGTCCATATACAGAGAAAAAAAAATAGAGAGAGAGAGAGATAATTGAAGCAGTGCTGCATAGCACTTAAGGCATGATTAATCAGTACAATAGTTCAATCCACTTAGCAAACACAACTGATAGATGGAAACTATCGGAATCCTGTATGGTACTCAACAATCTGTTTAAGCTTGATACAATTCTAGTTCTAAAGCCATATATAGCTTTACGCAGCACCTCGTTGAACGATGGCACAGTATTAACAGCAAACACATAACTTGCACTACTACTGTACCTATAGTACATGAGCCATCTAAAATATTTATTAAACATAATTCTAATATCGTTTAAGGATTTCTAAATGAAAACCGACCACAACTGGCAGCAATAGATATTACAACATCACACACCTATTCTTTCAAACATACGTGACGGCTGTGTATTACGACAGTAAGCAGCACAACGTCTAGTGAAGCAGCAATGTTATCTGAATCACGGCGGTAAGTGAAGTGGACGCGCACTCCTAAAAGACAGCAACGAATTGAACATTGACCAGCTGTCAATACCTATTACATACATCAGTGTCAATCGTTTCTGGGTAAGTGAAAACCGGACTTAGAAAAGTCTATGGAGGTAAATTATCTGTTTCACGCACAAGTAGACACTGAGAATTACGCTCTAAACAAAACAAAGCCTTGTTGTATCAGTGTACAATTTATATGCTCTGTACAGCTATTTATGGGATGAAACTATACTCTGCCTCTTCACTATGGTATGTTCAGCATGGGTCTGTTTTTCCAACAGAAATAGAGATTATGTCAACATTTAGTCCAGGCGTCTCTGGCATTAGAACAAAAATAAAAGTAGGCTGACGAATCCTTACTTTCAAGATATACATCAATTAACAGTGCAGGGCAAATTCTTCATCGCATCAGTTAATTAAGCTGATGGATGGGTGGGGGCCTCCTGTGCCCTGGTGTTCTTTGAGCTAATGGGCACATGATGCCAAATTGTTGTGGTGTCCTTTTTTGGTAATGTTATGTACTTGTTTTGTACTGTTTTGCATGTTGCCAGCGTCATTTACAGTGGTTTCCTTCACTGATTGGGTTGGCATGTCGCCATATCAGTGAAATAGCTTTGAGTACGGCTTAAAACCCCATTCACACAAACGAATCAGTTACTTTAAAAGTTGATCAATCTTGCTAAAATTATGTTTCATTTTATAAACTGTTATGATGTGACATGATCAATTAATCTCCGCCATGACGGTCTACTGCAATCTGTTAATAGTACTTTATGAATGGAGTTTATTCAATGCAAATTATACTCACAAGGTAACATCATTGTACCCCTTTTGGGTGACCGTACTCTAAGTCAGCACACGGCATACATTTATGTAAATTCTTGTTCTTCTCAATAATATGATACGCAGCACATAACAGACATCACTGCCTGTATATATATTCTTTAGTACGGCGTCTTGGTACTGAATATTGCTGGACATAGACTTTGGGAGATATATAATTTATGAAAATCCGTTTTTCAAAATGTCGAACACAGTTAAAACTGTTTGAACTTCTAAATCAACAAGATCTTTCTTATAGAACTGACGAAGAGAGACAATTAAATTCAAAACTCCAGAAAAGAACACTTTGACTCACAAATTGTCACTCATTGAATTTATGTGCAAATAATCAGATTGCTCCCTTACCTGCATCATCTAGTAATTCAATATCCAATTATTAGTTATAATGATCACTTTAGAAGTCTTTACGTAAGATTGGTAGTCCCACAGAAGACAATTCCACGACACATACTCGTAACTATATTGATAACATCGGACAATTTATTGAGTCATAGGAGAGAAATAGGAAATATTAATTGTTGCTATTGGTTGCCTCGGGACATCTACAGATTGGGAGGACTGAAGATTGAAATTGATGTACAAATTATAATCTTTGTCTTTGGTGCTGCCCTATGTAGGGAGTATAATGATGATGAAATAATGGTTTTAACAAAACGCCATGCCCGTGTTGGCAGATCCCATAATTCGATTTGAGAGTATCTTTATACATAACCTTGAAGAATATTCTACACACTCATACAATTTGATAACCGTACGAGCGGGTGATTGAGTGGAATCTTCCTGTGTCCTGGTGCTCTGTGAGCTAAAGGGTGCCGGCCAGTCGGTTGTTGTGGTGTTTTGTTAGGGTCCTGTGGTATCTTGTGTTTTGTCGGCGGCGTTAACCGGGGTTTCCTCTGGCTTATGGGCTGAACCGCCGTACTGTGAGTGGCATAACCTAAAGCATGACGTTAAACTTCAATCAACCAAGCGAACTATCTACAAAACAAAGACAAACAAAGAAATTGCATATCATATCTAATGCTTAATTTGACTGAAGCGAAATGGAGGTCATATCGTTAGATAACTCGGCCTACTGAAGGATAAAAAAGAAGAAGTTGAGGAAAATGTTTTAACTGCTTCGGGTTCAAATCCTCGTGACAAACAACATAGATCAAGACAGAAGAAAAAGCCGTAAAACGTCCACCTTTTTGACAATATTAGTTTTCAATTTCATTTGCGACAACTTTTTGTATAAAATTCCTATTGGTAACAATATCAGCTTACACAAACGCAGAGAGGCATTTGTTACAAATTAGAACCGATGAGAACAACCCAGTGTATGATGACCCAGTACAATAAAACAAACTCCATTCAGTTGGCCATTTCCAAATTGTTCTGCCTCTCGCACGGACAATAATAATGTCTGATGACCGAACTGGGACATGTAACTATTTGAATATGATAGACAGGTACTAATTAGATATACCCCAGATACACACTTTCAGTCAATTGATGACGGTACAAGTTTCTGGAGGAGACGTGCACTGTTGGCAGTTGTCCCACATTTATTCAGAAAAAGTATATACACTATAGGTTAAATTTAAATACGATGGAATTTCGCGAGTTGCATTTTAGTTTTATAAATCTTATATGCGTGTTAAGAGTGTATTGCACGACCATAGTTCAAGACTACAGGGAGGTTGCATTGTTTGAATAACGAATGTCAAGGCTGTATAATGTATCACCCAAACCTTAGTCTGTAATCAGTTGGAAATACACGCAACAGTTCGTAATATTTTATTACAATAGTTCCACCTTTTTGTAATTTAACCCATACCGATTGTATATAAACCAGACACTGGCTTTAGGAGGAACAAATGAAGGGTTGGCGGAATCTCCTAGTGCCCTAGTGCTTTTTAAACAATTGGCTTCATGACCTCACTTCTTAATGGTGTCCTGTTTTTCGGCCTGTAAGTTGCAGTTTCGTCGACTTAGTGCCAGTGAGGTCGAGGCTGATTTCTGTCACTCATTTGCCTGGCACGCCGTCGATTTAACTGCGGTTTCCAACTAAATTGGAATAAACTGCATATACTAAAGGTTATATGAACCGGAGAATCTTTGCTAAAATAATGATATCGTAATTATATGTGGAATCGCTTTCCGTTTATGGTAACTCGTATTTAAATAGCCTGACATATGTAATAAAATGTATTGGTAATTGTTGTTGACGGTTGAGGGCTACTTGTGTACGTGTCATGTAGTGCATCTTACGCTGGGGCGGCAAAATATTTACTAGCCTTCCTACCATCCTTCAATTTTGTTAAATCTCCGGCAACTCCATATCCAGCATGGATATTTTCCCAAAAGACCCATCCTGTCTTTACAAAAACAATTTAAAAGTGCTAAGATAAATTATTTGTGGTGCACAGCTGTATCACATTTAATTTGTTTGTATGACCCATGTCAGTTCTCTTTTTTTTTTATTTGAGTGTCCTTTGAGACAACTGAGAAGCCGCCAATAACAAACACTATTTCTAGCATTTTACCTATAGAGGCTTTTACCCCTTATCAACAAAACATTTACTGGCAATGATAATTTCGTTAAATTAATTTCAACTTAATCAAAAAGCTCTACTTTTGTTTAGATTTTATGGTTATATTGCATCAAAACTTATTTCTGACATAAAGCTAGGTTGGTTTAAAAAATATTTCAGGAATATTATAATGCGCAAGTAACGCCCCTCCTGTGTCTTGTCAAAAAGAGCGAAAGCAAATTTTGTCTCCTCTTTTAAAATAGTGTTCTGTGCACGTTATGATGCCATGGGATAAACTACGCAAGGCTCTGTCTACTATTGCAATACAACTAGGAAATAGTGTTTGTCTGAGAAATGTGCACCTGAAGTGTTGACAATTATACAGCGTAAGTTTCGAGAGAAAACAAAAGTTCCTAGAACGCTCAAGAGAGTGTCGATATGAACACATTTTGTGTTGTTTTGCAGAGATGATAATTTTGGCATTACACCTGTTGTATATGTTTTTTTAAACTGATTCTTGTAGGGACTTACGTTGATACAAAAATACATTACAGGCATGTCTACCCATTATCTACAACAATCAGCATTGACGTTAGTTTGTTTGTTTGATTGGAGTTTTTACGCCGTACTCAAGGTTATTTCATTTATATGAAGGAAACCACCGTAAACGAAGCTGGCAACATACAAGACTCATCTAACACTCATATTTTCTTGAGGCTGTGTGTTGTCCGACTGTAGGTGATGGATACGGTGGCATAATTGGTATCGGCAGAAAATATCCAAACGACAGATTTCTTCTGCTATGGACACGTCACGATAAAACAACACATGGATACCGATCCACAATTGATTGCTGAGTGGAGATCTAAAATGTGCATTTTTATGAATAAACTGCAAAATTAACACAACACGTCTGTCTTATTTATTTAGAGCAAACTTAAATTTAACTCTTTGTAACGTTTAACTCCATTGTGTATGCCTTATATACATTTTAGTGAATTTGCTAGATGAGGTTCAGTTCTTATTGATACACATTGACACGGATAGTGCGTGGGCTTCCCCTTTTCTGAATAGCCTTGTTTGTATCGAATATTTACCTACTTAAGAATAGAAGTTGTCTGATGAATGTGGTTCGTTTTCAAACAAATAGGACGTCACTTTACATGCTGCATGTCATTAACACATAACCCAATGGCCAGTCCTGATAGGTAATAGCTTGCCAAAATCGTTAATTGATAACCCAGTTTTCTTAGTCACTCTGATACACAGTTATTGCACGCATGGTGTTATATAGTCTACTCATGTACATGAGAGACAACACTGTTGTGGTCCGTTGATCGAAAAGGCAATGTGCCGTCTTTTAATCCCCATTGCAGCTCTCTCGTTTTGATTAAGCGTAATGCCTTCTGTCACCATGTGTCATGAAAATTCAATTTGCGCTGACATTCAAGGGCGACAACTGAGATTGGATCACAACAGAGGCCATTAATTTCCTGTTAACGTTCATCCCGTTTCACATTTTGTCTCTCGCATAAACATTATTGGATACTCTTATCATACTGTACTTTCTAAACCAAATTTCCAATGGAAATTCAGATATTTTACTTAAATATGTTAAAAGAAACCAAATTCTTAAAAAAATAAGACTTATTTTTACAATATATTATACGACTGGTTGTATGTATCGAACTAAAAAATATGCCTGTTGATTTGTCTTATAAACTATGTCCATAAAGTAATAGAAAATATACTTTGTGATTGTTATGTCGTTCAGAACAGATAATTTACATTTAACAAAATGCAATTCAATTTACAAATAACTGTAATCATTGCGGATCTCAACTGAAACACGTAAACATTAATCACTAAATTCACCTAATCGACCTTACGCAACCCATTAAGTTCTTGCTGGACCCTTTGTTTTTTTTTTCATAGCCCTATATCACGACTAATATTAATCAGAACCATGTATATCTATTTTTTCGTGCAAGCTTGGATTCCCAAGATTAGAAATATGTTTATTTAACAATCTATTCCTCGAATTGCAATAGCTAAAACACCAAATAAATTAACGCATCTACTAGAATAGGTCTTACACTGAATAATTCTACCTGTTTTTTTATAAAGTTTTACTTTAAAAGATCACAGTGGAAGTTTTTTTGTCCACACAACCTAAGGATACCTTAAAAAACGAAACAAATTTGTTCGGAACACATTAGAAAAAATCCGTGTGGAACTAAGAGCAAATTGAGGCTGAGTTTTCTAGCCCGCGTAGCACACTTTTGTTTCTACAATGAATAGTTTTTGAGAAATAAGCTTTTGAACTGTAGACTCAAAATATACAGCCAAACTATTAAAACTACTGTCTATAGTGGATTGCCTAGTACTGAGTAGGTTATGATCTCACAGTGAATGTGGTTGATTGGAAATCAAAATATGTATTGGCCATCCTAATATACATAATGACCTGATGGAGTTCATTCAGTCCATATATGATACGAGGGGGGTTTACTAGTGTGATAATCTTCTTAATCACTTGGCGCCAGTTCACTATCATCGACTTGAACAAACTCATGGAAAACTAAATTACTTATGATTTCTAATAAGAATTTCAAATCAGCTTTTTAGTAGCAGCAATTTTGAATATTTATCTTTAAATCCAAGTATTAAAAAATATGTTCAATTGTGAGCGGCGAAGGTCCAGCAAGACCCGAACGTCTTTCAAACCTTGATTTGAAGTGGAAAGGAAGGTTTTCCAGGTATGTCTGTGACATACAGATTAACATATCCCATAAATCTCACCAAATAATTCAATGGAGTAAATTTGTTTTAATTATTACAACTTAACTAGTGAAAGTCTGTGTTTATTATTACGTAGACAAGTTAAGGAGGTCTTTAAACAAGGGTATGCGGATTTTATAGATAATTGTTTGGAACGAGTTTCAAGACGGTTATAACAATCTCATAAAAGAACAGATGATTTCGATATTTTACCGACATTTAAGTAAAGCCATTGTGAAGAAGTTTGATCTTAACGTGTGTCCTTATCCCATATCCCAAATTTGTCAGCTAATGTTGTAAATTTGTCCTAATTACCAAAACTAAATTATTGTGCCTTAAATTGTAAAAAGTGCAGGTTCCCAATTAGGTAGTGTGTTCCATCACATTGTTCACTAGAATATTTATCACTGTCAATAAAACCTAACCATCCTTCCAAATTAACTAACACCAACCGAAACTGTGCTGCCAAAGAAAGTTGGATATAAATAGACCCGAGTTCGAATCCCGGTAGAGGCAAGCACAATTGTCTTTCTATACAAAAGTAAATTTTAACCCGCTATTAACAGTATTTGAGCATACCATTGCGGGTTATTAATTGGACTTCGCATAATATTCCTGTCTAACTTGTGTTTGCAAAAATGATAACAATATTGGAAATGGAAATTGAATGTCTTAGTTTATATTGATAATGGGGAATTCGCCGTAAGCACGAATCTGTCAATTGTAAGGACACTATTCGCTGACGTAAGTGGGACTTGAGAAATTGAAGGTAATGTGACGACGTGGCCAGAATCTACTTATGTCAATTTTATATGTGTAGAAATGCCGGGTATGTCAACGCAAATGGTGTTTGATCAAAGCAGAAAGATTCAAACACATCAGGATTGTATATAGAAACGTGATAGTTCGTGTTAAATGTACATATACAGGAAAACAACTCGGCCTTTTCACTTGACTGATTTGCTTAATCGCTATCTGTGAAACCAAATTTGGCGATATTGGAAAAAAGAAAAAGAAAAAAACGGCCAAGCTGCATCCAGACAAGAAACAAAATCTTACTCTAAGAGTAAGTTTAACAACACAATTTATTTTGAAAAGCTTTTTCAAATGACGTTTGTTAACGGAAACTTAATTAGAATTTTTCTTAAATCGTTCAGTTAATTTAGCGTGAAATCGTCTGTAAGCAGGGAAGGTGTCTTGTTAGGAAGGGAGCTAGTTTTCATTTGTGACGATCTATAAACTTAGTAAGTGTTGACATTTGTTTTAAAATGAATAGCACAAGAGTTGCGGTGGTTTGAAAAAATTGGAACAATATTGAACAACATTTTATCGAATATCTTCAGTTTCTGGTTCTCAATTCTCTTTGGGTTGTTTGATAAATGTCGTAAAATGGAATGTACTAGACTCTAGTGATGTCAGATAAGTTGTTTGAAGCATGTATATGTCACTTGAAAGTGTTAAACTTGATGAAGTAAGATCAACTGGAGAAAGAATTGACCAGAATCCGCTATTGCTAAATTGGCACGCTTAACACTACGGACTGTGTCGCAGAATATTCATCAATGAATAGAATATTGCAGATAAATATTGAAATTACTTACGTTTCAAACGTTTTAATGCTATAACCAACAGAAGTATACCATTCTGATACTCTAATATAAGTCTCTTTTGTTACATGAAATGTTCCAATAGCTGCCTATCATGTCTAATATGGCTGGAAAAACGGCTCTGCCCTCACAAAATCGAGGAATTGTTTCTCGGAAGTGTTGGCGATGTTACCAAATTTGGTATTTTTCCAAAAAGCAAAGCATGTTTATTTTTCTTCCCGTGATAGGAACTATCTTAATGGAGATCATTAATACAGCTGAGCTTTTTTTAACACCATCACCAATATCCGTGACGATATGTTACATTTACCTGCAGCAGACCGGTAGCACGATATACATACACAATACTACTACGGCTTCAAGCAAAATCAAATTGTTATTATGAAGAAGATCACCTTTTTTCACAAATTTCATCACAATTAACTTCCTTCTTCCGCAAACTTGATATACAATCGCTGCTGAAGCTAAATATTTTCCCGAAACTTTTCCAAATGTCGGACAGCAGGTACAATTGACGTAATCTATAGGGGAATTGGGGGTACTTTTCTTTGCTTGCTAAAGGCGTTTATCAATCGGGGTTCGGTTTGTACAGCCTTCTTCGTCTTGCATACTAATCCACGTCTCCAAAGTTTTTTTCGCTGAAATGCCGATTCCACTGAGGTTGTTAGATTAATGTGAACACACGTATTTGACATGGCAGTTGCATTGTTAGTCCCTTGTTTACGATAAATCTCCTGAAAGTAATGTCATTGTTTTTTTTTTTATGTAATTCAGGAATTTTATTCTTGATCCAGAATCAGAATTCATTTCCATTTTATTTTGGTCAAACATCTTAAAATCGTGTTTTTCACCAGGGTTATAATATGTAAAATTAGACCCCCAAGCGTACCATTGAAGACAAAATTATCAAATATCTTTGTATTCGCACATAATTGCGCCTTTTCTACGAGAGAAAAAAGAAATAAAACAAATAAACGGGGAAGAAAATTTCTTGGAATAACCAGTAGCTTTTTTGTTAACCCAAATACTTTACAATCCATTTGTTCCACGGATCTATGAAACGGTTGCTAAAGCGCTTGAGTTTATCATTTATATCTGGAATCGGCGAAGCAATTGAAAGCATTGGCTGGATATAGATCATTTCAAAGAAGAAAATATAAAAAGCGTAGTACGTTACAGACACTTTCGTATTTTAAATAGCTTTACAATTGTTTCAGTTGATAGACAAATATGTTACACCTTTCACTCCTCACTGGCATGTTATCGTGGTGTTATTTAGTCAGCTTTGTATTTCTGGATGGAAACCTCAATGTATTGTCTTTAGATCACCATCAGAGCCTTTGTATTGCATTTCTTGGATTGAACGTTATAATTTCTGTCAGTTTGTACCGACAGTCAATAGTGTCGTTTGACATCATACAACCAACGAGGCCATTCGTTTCTCCTTAATGTTTTAAGCGCAAAATGATTTATTTGCTAATAAAAGGGCAATTGTTCCAACAAATTATTTCATGTAATGTAGTAAAATTGACTTAATTAATTAAACTTAATTAGTGTACTATCAACGGCAACATTTCCTGATAGTGAAGAGTGAGATATTTTTGATAATCAGTATATATGTCACTGTAAGTAAAACTTGGCCTTCGTTCCAAATTAAATAACACAAAATTCAACCATCGACCCAACAATGCATCCAAACAAAAATTGGATATGAAAATGTTTTCACCATTCGTAAACAATATTTGAGTGTACAAAGGCGAGTTAAACAAGACTATATTACTACTGGACAAACTTCGCAGTATATTCCTTTCGGGCTTGTGTTGTCAAAAATATTAACGGTATTGGAAATGGAACATGAATATCGAAGTTTATATTGATACCATAAAAATTACATTAAGCACGAATCTGCTATTTGCAAGTACACTTTGACTGACATAAGTGGGACTTGAGAAATTGAAGGTAATGTAAAGACGTGACCAGAATCTACAGCTGTCAATTTTACATCAGTTGATATGCCGGGTGGTAAACGCAAATGATTTGTGATTAAATGAGAAAGACGAAAACATATGATTATATATACAATGTACATTTGTGATAGTTCATGCCAAATCAACGTATACAACACAATAACTTAATGTCATATACAAAAGTGAAAAAAAATATTTGTCAATACTTACAATTAGAAAGATACATATGTTTACAAAATGATGAGGTTGAAGCATTTAACTGTGTATGGCAAAATTGGAATTTTCTTTTTGTTATGCGTAGTTACTTGCTTTAGAGGCATATTGAAGTTGAGGTACTAAATATAACACAAGGCTTTATGGATAACAACTTCTGGTTTATTAGGTTGCAACGTTTCGATGT